>JAQIWH010001820.1:0-28471 GCA_034695005.1 Cryptops parisi
ACCACAAAAATGGTCGTATAATAATAATATTCGTTGATACCCGGCAGCTGGATCGTAAAAGTTCTGAAAACCAATTCGGTCGGAAAAGGATGTTATCCCTACGAAAAGGTTGCTTTTATACCAATCGCAAGACACCGACTCTACGATGGGGTCTCTGAAAACATCCCACATTATTTTTTTTTTTTTTAAATGTACACAGTATATATTTGTTTGGTTTGAAGAAAAGTCCATTAATTGACTTCCTGCTGTGAAAATGTCCCCAAAGCTAAACCCGAGACTGCATTTTATGTCACCAAAGTCCATACGTAAAAAACCAATTTGTATGGTACGGGGTGTTCGTTATACAGGGTGTTCCTAAAAAGTAGTCAAATTTTAACCACAGATAATACGCATTAAAACAAAAAAATATATAAACATGGGTCCGAAAAATTCTTCTCTTCCGATATAACACATAAGACTAAAATTTATCTCATAATCGCTATAGATATAAAATTTCTGTTTTGATGCATAGCTTCTGTAATTTTCAGTTACAATGTATCATAGTTAAATCTTAATCACAGAAACTATGCATTAAAAAAAAAATTCATATAAACATAGGTCCCGAAATGCATTACTCATCGAAGTTGACGGACGAATGAGAACGAAACAAACGAATAAAAACTAAACAGCACATTTATGAAGTACTCAAGATGGAAGGTATAAGCTACAAGTTATTACATTATCAATTACAGTTTACATGTAAAAAGGACATAGCGTTTTATGATGTTGGAAAATACAAAAAATAATTAATAATTAATAATACAACTGAGCTATGTGTGCATTTTTTTTCATGTATATAACAACATCGGAGTCTCAACAACTCGCAACATCATTAAAAAAAAGTTTTTTTTAAAATAAACAAAAAACTGTACAGGGTGTGCAATGCAATAACTATGCACGGTTAACAAACCAAGAAATAGGGTATTTGACAATTAACTAATAAGACTCTTTCACGCTATAGAAAGTTATTATCTACAAAAAAAAATAAATTCATGGCAAGATGTCAACAAAAAACACTATATATGTACAATATTGAGATAATTGAAAAAAATTAATTCCATAATTAAAACAAAAAAACTTATCATTTTTAAAAAATATATTACTAAAAATCAATATTTAGTTTTGATTGAATACAATTTACAAGTTCATTTAATAAAATACGCGGGTTAACGATAAACAATCCATAATCATTTATTTTTTTTTGGCTGAACACAAAAAATCGCATAAAAAAAAAGTGACGAGAATGAACTTAGTGTCGGTCTAACTTTGAAAAAATAAAAATGAGATCCTACAAAGCGTACTACTACATAATATCGAAATTGTTCGTAACGATATAAAAAAATGACGAACGTATCTGCCGTGCATCGCAAACTAGACCAAAAGCAAGAATGGTTACTTAAACATAACAAAAATAAAATAAAAATTACATCATCAACTATCAGTGATAAAAAGCAAAAAAAAACACGTTAAAAAAAGCATTTTATATATACAAATGTTACCGGCAATGTATAGAATCTAGGCATTCCATACAATGCCTAGCTTCTATTGGCCAAATATGGAAAAAACAATGTATATTTGACAATGTAATAAAGTATGAAATATAACAATGTTTGTGCAACAATAAAGTCTTCAAGGGCCCTCTCCTCTTGAACTTTGGCTGTTGATGTAGTCGCTCCTACTCCAGTCGCCATCAAGCAGCGAGAAGAGGGCCCTGCAGTTCGGTGGTAACTCCCTAGTCCGCCCATTTGCACATTATTTGTATACAATCTACATCTTGTATCAAATAGTTAGACTCACTAACTATTTAGGTTTAATGAACAACATTGCCTCTAAATTTTAAAAATAAAAACGATTTAAGCCTAACATTAGGCCTAAATCAGACTCAATTCTTGCAAGATTCGTCTTGACAACTGGATCGTCTTAAACCACAGTGAACTAACTCACTTTTTGAGTTAATGCATGAAAAGAGGCCACTAAGACATGACTTAAGTCGTAGAATAAAAATTATTTCGCTGGACCAATTATAGAGTTACAGAGCACTATGCATCAATGGGAATAGTATGCAACAACCCCTATGGACAAACCATAAGTAAAATCATCAAGCTCAAGTTTTTAGTTCAGTATGGTTTAAGACAACTGAAAAGCGGATACGACGATGCCAGTGTCTATAGAAAGTACGTTAGTTTTCAAGAAAACACCCAAATAATTTCAGACTTCTAAAGAACCCCCTATTCCAATTTCATACATTGCCTACATCAGGTTTGGTATTCCATAAAATGCCCGGATTTAATATATTGCCGGTAACATACATGTTACATATAAAAAAATAATATAAAATCGACAAGTTTGCGAATAATTTGATGATATATATATATTTATAACAGTATCCATTTTGATACTGATTAACAACGGTTAAAAAAATCCTCATTCTTGTTAATCGTGGTTACTGGAAAAATGCGTGTTAAAGAGTTTTCGGTTAAAATATATATATATTTTATATAATATACGTGATTGTAATTAGCTAACCTATAATAGAGTGAAATTATGGGTATGCATGATTTTTTTGTCATTCATATTTTCCTCCTCTAACGTGCACGTTTTAAGTAGAATACAACCGAGTGGTTATTAAAAACCGTTAAAAAACCCAAAAAAAAAATAAAAATTAAAAAACAAAAACCACTAATAAAATAAATAAATAAAAAATAATCAAGTGACATAATTTGTACTAAATATTACATTATCAGAATTTCAATATTAACTAAAAAATGTCTAGAATTTAAAATAACATTAAAAAAAATTTAATTTACGTGTGTGTAAAAACAAAAACCCACCTCGGCGTAAAAATATCTAAAAAACAAAAACGAACAAACAAACTTGGTCAAATTTACACGACTCGCGCTGATAAACACAATCTGCGTCCAAAAACCAAACCGCAAACTTGTTTCCATGTACAGCCAACTCTCAGTTTCCGTAAACGTTCAAATTTTACGAACGTTTGCTATAAATTCAACACGCATCGTAAAAGCTTGGGAATGCTGGACAACACAACAAAAACCGAAGTGATGGGCACCAACTACTTTAAAAAATAATTCAACTACTACTGAATAAAGTAATTTTAACTAAAATTTTGTAAAAAGTAATTAAAATTACTTTTGTAATATCTTGAACTTTCGGTATAGTAGTCGAACTACTGCGAAACAAAAACTCATTATATCCAAGTCTCCGAAAGGAACTCGTCCCTTAACCGAGAGCAGGCTGCATAAACCATTTGTTTACGTTATAAAAACACTTTGTTTGGAAGATTGGTTAAGTAAAACATGATTAGATTATTTTTTATCCTTCAATATACTATATTTATAAAAAACAAAAAGTTATGTATGCGTAAAAAAACAAAAAAGTTAACAAAAAAAAAAACAAAAATATGTTAAATGCATTTTAAAAAACCATGATTTTAAAAAATAAAGCGAGAGTTATATATATATATAATGTATATAGCAAATGACAATGATTATGAATTGGACAATATTATTTTTTTTTTTGACTATATATAAATACTTTACACTTGACGAAAACTCGAGCCTCCCAATCGACGTGGGGGAGGTGGGAGGGAAGGGGGACGTGTTTGAAAGGTTAAGTCATGTGTTTTTTTTGTTTCGACGAATGTATGTACACATGCGTATTTATATTATTTACACACAAAAAAATTCAAACGACAAAATAGGACGCTGCACTTGTTCTCATTTCGCGGGGGTGGGTGTGGGGGCGGTGGTTGTCGTGGTGGTGGTGGGTGTGGGGGCGGGGGTGTTGGTTTTGATTTCTGGAGTGGGAGTCGCCTCTTTGCGTTCGGTGCTCATCTTGTAGGCGTCGACGAGAGCGTCGACTCGTTCGGGAATTGGTCCCCATTTCGCAAAACCAGCGTCGTTTTGCAGCCATACGATCACCGTTCCGTGAGCTGCTTTCACACCCACCTCGTTTCTTATTCGCAAACAAAAACACAAGTGATGGAATAAATTTACTACAAATTTATTTTTTGCATCAAGCTAATTTTCTTTTGAGGAAAATTTCAGAAAAGCCAGTGATGATCTATTAAGCTTATATTTTTTTTCGTTAAAAAACTAACCTAACCTTGTCTCCAAACCCACAATGTACAACAAGTGACTCCACAATAAATAATATTGATATAAAAACTATAAATTTTAATAAATAATATTATGATAAAAATAAATAAAATTTTTAATAAAATAAAAAAAAAGATTTTTAATAAATATTAAAATAAAAAATAAAATTTTTAATAAATATTAAAATAAAAAATAAAATCTTTTAATAAATATTAATGAAAATTGTAATAAATATTAATAAATATTTTAATAAATATTAATAAAAATTTTAAATATTAAAATAAAAAATTTAATTTTTAATAAATAATATTAAAATAAAAAATATAATTCTTAATGAGCATCAAAATTAAAAATATAATTTTTTAGTAAATATCAAAAATTACTGAATAATAAATTTTAATAAATAACATTATGATTAAAAAATAAAATCTTTAATAAATAATATTAAAAAAAAAAATACAATTTTTAATAAATATTAATAAAAATTTTAATAAATATTAATAAATATTTTAATAAATATTAATGAAAATTTTAAACATTAAAATAAAAAATTTAATTTTTAATAAATAATATTAAAATAAAAAATATAATAATTTTTTAATAAATATCAAAAATTTTAAATATTAATTTTAAATAAATAGTATTAAACTTAAAAATATATTTTTTAATAAATAATATAACTTTTGATAAATAACGTTTTTTTTAAAATAATTATTTATAATTATTATTATTATAATATTTAATAATTTAAAAATATACGTTTAACTTACGGATTGCAAATATGTTGAAAACCGTGACGATATTCGTGTTCCAATGCTGGAACCACTTGTTGATGTCTTTTAAACCTGAAAATTCACAAAGACGTCACGAGATGCGTTTCACACACAAAACAAGACAGCTTGTGGTTTAAGAAATTAGTTTCGTCCCAAGACAATAAAAATATAAAATTTTGATTCTACGAAAAATTCCGATTCAATTGAAAAAACAAAACTTACGGGCTATTTTCCAACGTCGTTAAAGCTGTCGGAGTGGGATCCCGCCACTCGGCCATGAACACGATGAACGACAACGGTTCGTTGGTTTCGGACAACGATTTCTGCGTTAACAAAATGGTTTGAGATTTCCCCCGTCCGGCATTGCGTACCAAACAACAAAATCGTCAAGTACGACGCATAATACGTAAGGGGTACTAACATTGCACCGAGCGACGAACGCCTCCATCAGCTCTTCACAAAACGGAGGATTCGCTTCGAACGATCCGCTGAGCGGTTTGAAGTCCAGCACAGGCCTGTTGAAAAACAAAAATTAATCTACACTTTATAATTATTTTTTCCCCAATTTAATTATACAGGGTGTTCCTGAAAGATCTAGTCAAATTTTTAATTGCAGAAAGTCGGTATCAACATGGGTGCTTTGTTTTGATGAAATTCAACTAAGAACACCCTGTATCGACTACGAACAAAAAACGCAACCAACGCACCCTCGCGAGCCGAAGAAGCAGTCGGTGTCGGGAAACGCCGAGCAATATTGCCGAAAGTAGCAATTCAAAGGCGACGCGAAGCACTCGAACGTCACGCCGAAATGCTGGTTCAAACATTGAAACACGGAGATGGGTAGAGCTGCCTGAGTGCCGTGACCTTCGTTCGACGATATTCCGAAATAAGTCTGCAACGAAAGATTCCGAAAAAGGAAACCAAACAAAATCCGTCAAATATTTTTTATCCCGACGACGTTTTTTTCTCCAAAATTTCGAGTGCAAAGCGCAACAACAACGTCGATGCAAAACGAACCTCTACCTGATATCGTTTGAGAAGACACCACACCCTGGTGAGGAAATTTTCAAACTTGCGATCGTCGGTACAATTCCACCTGTACAGTTGTTCCTGAACAAGAAAATTGTTTTCATGTTTTATACAATAAATTCTTGACAAGTTTCAAGTGCATTAAAAACTGATTTAAAAACAGGTTTTATATACTGTATATTATCGTCACCAGATGTCGCCCTCTCTTACTCACAACAAGCTGATACAAATACGCATTTTTGAAATTGATCACCAGCTGTCGCCACAAGTTTTAAGTCACAGGTAACTCATAATTTTTAAGAATAAACTTTACATATTGTCACCAGATGTCTCACTCACAAGTGAAACTGATATAAATAAATTATTCAAAAATCGGTGTTTGCCACCAGATGTCACTCTATGTTACAACTCGCCAGTTAAACTGATAAAAAGCCTATTGACACTAATGATAAAAACAACGTTTCAAACAAAAACTCTTTTTACACTTTATTTTAAAGTGTAAAACGAGTGCATTTCTCACCAGTTTCTGAAAGTGTATCGTGTTGAGTCGTACGGTGTCGCCGTGATATCGCAACAGCGTCATCTCCTTGTCTTGAAGGTAATCCACCGACGGAAGGCGCGGACTGGAAATTGCAAACTGGACTGGGTAACACAGCACCTTCTTTGGATTCGTCACTTGTAGCGAACTGGTTATTTCTGCAAGTCAACAAAAAAACCATTTCAACTCACCCTCTGGTCAAGAAACGAAAAATCATTCTAAAAACTCTATCTTGGTGTATTCGCCACCAGATGTCACATGTTTCGACTCTTGCCTTGATTCACCAGCGAAGCTAATGTATGAAAAAGTATGATAATAATAATAAAAATAAAAAATACAACAATTTGTTCACCTTCAATACCATGTTCGTTAAGCACAGCCCAATGTTTATCATGGATCTTTTTCACATAATCGCACGCCAAATGGTAAATTTTCAAACAGATGCCTTCGACCGACGTTTTGGCTGCCTCGGTAAGATGGGGCTGGCACTGTCGTTTCAAATGGGCGAGATGGTCCTAGTAGGAAGAGATAATTTGCTACTTAGCTAACAAACTATCAAAACTACATAAAACTAAACTACGTAAACAACGCATACTATATAAATACAATACAATGCAACCTATGTGAACAACGCAAACCGCAACTAGTTTCCATCTAATCCAATAATTACCAAATAGCCATTGAGCGTCGCATTAGGGGTTTTTCTTAACCACTGGAAAGCATCTTCGACGTTCCACTTGACTATCTTTCGACTTTCTGGGGAAACGTTCCTAAAAAATTTCAAAAAAAACATTTGCAATTCAAACAACGCGAACGAAAACCCAAATGAAAAACTGCACAAGACGTAGTTGACGACGTACCTCGATTCGATCATTTTCTTAGCTGCTTCGGCGTATTTGGATAGCTGTTTTCTCGCGTCTCCCGAATACTTGGGGCGGACTAATTTGATTGGTATGTCGTTCATGATCTCCCGGTACATGGACATGGAGATTTCGGGAAAGCAATCCGACGGCAAAAGCGGGTCCATGCCTTTGTCGATCACCTGGCGTTCTAGCAACCAGCGATTGAACGATTCTTTCGGCGCGTCGATTCCTGCGATCACACAAACAGCGACGAAAATAAGCAACTTCGTACCAGGTAGTGATACATCACTGGACACCCTGTACACAATCGTCGTTTTAACATGTTCGAAAAAAGACACTCTACCTTCTCGAGAATGGCACATTTCTTGGTAATGTTGGCGCAACTTTGTGACTAAGGTCGATCGATACTGTTCCACGTCGGGATGCGTTAATGGCAACAAAGACGGTATTTTTTCCAAAACGACGATGTTTGTTGAAACTTCCAAATCCCAAGGACCGCTGTCAACAAAACCCCAATCTTAATTAGTAACGAAAGAACAACAACTAATTAGCATGCGATTTTTCACATTTCACAGACGAATCGGCAGCCGATTTCCTAAAACTGGAAAAACTTGGCATTTCGCTCCAACAACGAAAACTCATAACAAGTACATCATACTTTCTAAGAACACCCATCAACATACTTATTTTAACATCACCCTATGTCACAACCCAACCATCAACAAAAAACAAAACAATAACAAATACATTAAAAAGTCGTTTTCTAAAAAAACACACTTTATACATATTTTGACATCTGCATTTGTCACCACCAGAGGTCGCTCCGTGTCTCAACACACATACACTGAAAATGTATTTTTCATATTAATACTCGCCACCAGATGTCACTCTATGTCTCAACACACACTGAGGCAGTATTTTGACATTAGTTTTTGTCACCAGATGTCGCCTGTCTCAACACACACTAAAGACCTATTCTGTTATCCGTGTCACCAGATGTGTCAACTCGCATCCCACTCACCAGTGAAGCTGATATAAAGGGTGTAATAACAAAAACTAACAACAATGAAAAAATAAGCACCTTAAAACAAATCTTTTAGTAGATGGACTTAGGCTTTCGGCGTCCGACGCTCGGCGTTTCAAGCACGGCATCGGTGTCATCGGTGTGGCAGGAGATTCGATGGGAGTCGGGGGACACTGAATACCCAATGGATCCGTCATCGGATCATACTGTACAATTCACACAAAATAAAAGTTACACGAATGAAATCAACGCAAACACATAAAAAAACAAAAAAACAACAATTTTTATCTCAAAAGAAAACGCACTCCACTTTGGCCGCTGAGTTTCGGCATTTCCCACAGGGACTCGCCCGTCATTTTGTTCCAAAAATAGGGTCGATTTTCTCGCTTGCTCCAAAACTTGCGCCAACCTTGCTGAAGAAGTTCTTGCGGAAGGTCGTGAACGGGATCGGGGCCGACTTCGGCGTTTGGAACCTGAACGGCTGGATCGACGACGGTCGGTGGTATCTTGATGGCGGTGGCATCGCCGTTGTCTATAATTCAAAGTCAAACGAGACAACATTAATGAACGTTTCGCATCATTGTCGTCAAAATGCACGTTTCATGTTTGCAATCAACTTTTGCAAAACAGTTTTATACTTTATAGTTTTGTGTAAATATGGTCATTTTAAAGCCCAATTTGACCATCTGATAATAAATCAATGCAGCAGTGTCATATGGTAAAATAGACTCTCCAAGTTTTGGAGGGAATTTCAAATTTTGATAAGACCCCACGAAAACAAGATCATTATAAAATTTAATTATAAAAATATACACATCTTAATATTTACCATTGCCGATGAGTGGCGGACTACCCAGGTTATTTTCCCAGTCGGGTTTCGTCGGCGGTGTCGTCGTCGTATCTTGGACCACGTTGAGAGGTTGAATGGCCGGAGATGCCATTGCTCTGGGATCCAAGAACATTCCCTCATAAAGGCCACACTGGAAAACAAAATAAACAAAACAAATACAAAATAATATAAAAATATATCATAATTAAATATAACAAAATAAATGACATTCGTACAATGTTACTTTTTATTTAAATTGCAAAAATACATGCAAGTGACGTGACAAGTGTGCTGGGTCCATTCCCTGTTGGTTTGGAACCAGAATAGCAACAAAATTTTTTAGCTGTCAACATGAGTTAAAAAATTTTTTTTTTTGTAATAAATCTAAGTTAAACTCAGTAATTGTATTTAATTATATCATATTTCATAATTATTAATATTTTATTTATTTCAATTGAACAGTTGATATCAACATTATACAGATTTCCCTCTCTTTTTCACATCTTGATGTTTTTAACCGAGAAAATGAAATACTTTAAAATAATCAACAAAGTTTTCATAATTGGTGTTTTATATGTGATATTTACTTGAAAAAATATTATATATATATAATTTTTTTTATATAAAAGTATACTTGAAAAAAAAAAAAACCGATATGGATTTTGAATTTGAAACCAAAATCACTGTAGCTCATTTAGACACATCCTTTTGAGGTGCCAAAATTTTGTAAATAAAACCGGAACATGTCAATTTAATTTACGAACAACACGATAACACACATCTCTGATGCGTTTTATTCGAAATTCGACTCGAATTTTGGTCAAAATCATAAATTAAGTGCATTATTTATCGTTATTTTCCGTAGGCTTAGGTTTTGTTTATGTACTACACGTGCATTTCACGTTTGCGTCGGCATTTTTAAACGCTTTGTCAACCGGAAAATTCGAGAAAAATTGTCTCATCGTGACCTTTGGTCATTCAGGAATCGATTAAAAGCTCAACTTACCTGAGATTATTAGTTTAAACCATTTCCTTGACGATTTTTGGAGAAGCTCAACAAAGCCTCATCCAGCAACTAACGCCATTTTCAGCGGCTTCGGTTTGATCACGTGATCGGTGACTCCCTTGTCGTCATCGAGCCTGGTCACGTGATGCAAAATACGTCATTAGTGAACGAAATATTAGCCAAAGACGTAAAAAGTATCGATTATTTCCAAAAGATAATCAAGATTATTTTTTATAGTAAAATTGGTATAATAATTGACGACAGACAAAGTAACATTTGATTTTAATTAATTAAAATTGAATGTGTATATTATTTATTGAAATTAATATATCATAAATGACGTCAAAAATAAATTTTTAAAAAATATGAAATTAAAATTTGTTTTTCTATGAAAAATATTTAACGTAGTGATTTAATAATCAATATCTAGCAATAAAATGTTATTGTTTATTAATAGAAATTATAAAAGTGACGACAATTAAACATTGATTGCTAATTGATGACGTCACCAAAACAAGCATAAATGACGTCATAAATTATTTCAAGTCAGAGCAGTAAATAAATGTTTTAAAATATATATACACCAATATATATTGAATTAATCTATAAAATATAATAAAAATAAAATTATATAAAACAATATAAATATAAACCACGTAATTTCTAAATAACCAATTACAGTATGTACTTTAAAATTTAATTAAAATTTTAATTTAAAAATTATTAAAATATTAAATTATTGAAAAAATATTAAAATACTAAATAATGACAAAATTATTAAAATATTAATTTAAAAAATATTAACAATTTAAATTTATAAAGAACATTAAAATTAAATTTTAATTTAATTGACGTAAAGCCTTAAAACCTTGCAAACAAATAAAACAATAATAATAATAAATTCAAGTTTTTATATTTCACAAATTTCCGTTAAAAATTTCACACATTTTCTCAATGATGCAAAATTTTTAATCCTAATACGTACAAATCGATTCACGTATACAACAAATCCTTTGAGCGCTTCATTTTCTCGTCAAGTACGATTTCACTGCCTCTGGTGAAAAAACAACGCAACAACAAAAAATCGTTGAAACCGCGACGATGACTAGTAACAGCTCGTTCGTCCGTTTCAAAACTTTGAATTTGGATCGTCCCATCCGAAACTCCGCATTTCAAACAGCACGTCCTCGTCGACGTCTTCGTTTAAAAGAGGCACTTGAGACACGTCTTTAGCACGATAACCATCTGCAATTAAAAGATAAAACTAATTAATCAATCAAATAAGAAATACTGATCGTACGTTAATTCGCCACCAACACGTCGAGACGTTCGCTTGTTTAAACGACGTCGTCCAGAACAAATTTTCCTTACATGATAAATTTCTTCCCAATTTTTTATTACATGCACGTCATTACACTACAGCGTTTTCTTCGATCCTCGTGTAATTGAAAACGTTTCGTTTAGTGATCCGTATATAATCTAATTGTGTGAGAACATTATATTTTTTATAATATATATATATATAGTATTGTAAATTTCCACTACAATGTTTACGACATCTAATTTCATGTATCTAATCAAGTACAAACAGAGCAGTTTGACAAACATTAACACATTAGAACTTTTAACTAATGTTATCCTACATCTTCACTGCAGATCACTGATGCTACGTGGTGATCTGTACAGCATCACTACATAGCAACAGTAGCATATTAACGATGAAAAAAACTTTTAGCTAATGTTATACATAGCTTCATAGCAAACATAGCTTCACTGCAGATCACTGATGCTATGTGGGGAAAGTGATATTAGTGCCGAGACAAATCATAAAATCCTATGACTTACTTCCAGACTGAACAGCTTTCAAGAACACGTGTAGCGAGATTCCTAGTAACGATATTATCAATCCGATCCCATTCACAAAATTGATGACATCGCCGTGAAACCACCATGCGAAATACATGATACAAACTTCCTGAAAAAACAAAATTATAAAAATATAGTTTGAAATAAAAATAAAATTCCAAAATTAAAAAATAAGATCGCAAAAACCGAAGCTTACTTTGAAAATACCCGCTATCGAAAGCGTTAAACTCGACGTGAAACTTAACAATAAAAACTCCGACAACTCCATCAAAAACGCTATGGTAGCACCAATTAAAATGTAAACCGCCGTTTGAAACGGTACGGCCAGGTCTTCGGCACGAAAGACTCGTTTACTCATCGCCAACGGAAGTCCTAAAAAAATTTGACAAGTGTCAAAAAATGGTACGTGAAATGCAAAACTTGCAGCATAACCAATTCGACGCTGAAAATCTTGCGCCAAAAGACGCACCTTCTATTGCTATTGCAAACGGCAAAATCCCCAATATCATCCATGGTTGAATATGGTAAACCATGTCGACAGGATTAGAAAGACCTGCGGATTAAATACTTTGTTAACGAAAATTAAATTTTATTAAATTATTTTATTTTATTTTATTTAATTTACTAATCTATAAAAGTCTAGACTGAGGTTGAAGCCAGTTGTATCGATCAATCAGCTGTGAGAGGCATTACATTGGCCAATCAAGTGAGAGGCATTACATTGATCAATCACGCTTAGGCACTTAAAATGGTGCGATTCTAGATCATTCTGGAAGCTCAGTCATCAATAAAAAATATATTAACTAGCTATGGTTACTGTACCTAATTCCTTTTTCTGCATTACTAATTGAGCAAGTGTCCACCTAAGGCCTCCAGTAACGGAGGCGGACATGACTAACGCGAAACCTTCGACGTTGAACTGAGTCGAATGATATGTGAACAGGAAAAGTCCCACGGAAATGAAGCCAACCACTAATATCAACGAGCATTGCTAGAAATGAAGAAATCGATGAATTTGCAAAGTTATTATTATTATTATTATTATTTTATAAATGTCATAAAACTATTCGTCAATTTCATTGATAAACGCGTCGCAAATGAACATGTAAAATCAGAAAACAGAATCTAATAATAACACAAAAAAAATTGAATCGAAAGATGTATCAATATATATATATCAATCACAGTTTACAAAAATTCATTTTTACAATATCTTGAAACAGGAATCAATTTGTACAAAACTAAAATACAAATATACAAAACTAATGTGAATCGCTTACCAGTTTTTCCAACCCAAATATGAGTGAAAATATCAGTATAAATATGATACAGGTTGTCTTGGACATAGTATACCTAAAAAAAATACATCAAAAATTTTCAAAAACTACAAAAAAGTCAGTCTACGTAAAAAATATAAATACAAGCAATTAAACACAAAATACAACGACCAGTCAGTTGGCATTACATTGACCAATCAGTTGTGAGAGGCATGACATTGGCCAATCAGTTGTGAGAGGTATTACATTGGCCAATCAGGTGAGAGGCATGACATAAACCAATCAGTTGTGAGAGGCATTATATTGGCCAATCAAGTGAGACGCATTACAGAAACTTACAATGACAATGTAATAAATTCAAAACTCCAATTAGATAACCCAATATCAAAGGCACTAGCAAATCCTGTAATGCAAAAAAATAAACAAATAAATAATTAAATACTAGAAGTAGACCTGTGCTGTAACACGAGGGAACGAGATAGAAGTTCCGAATCAGTAATACAGTACTAACTTTTGATTCCAAACTACGAAACTAACATATCTGTACTTTTACAACCAACACCATCTAGTGACAAAGAATGCTACAATTCGATTTTAAAAACCCCCAATAACAGCCAACTTTATAAGAGATTGTACGCAATGGGCGGGGCTAACGCGTCCACCACACGCACATAAACATATATCCACAGATCTGAGTCATTATTATTAATTATTAATAATGCATTAAGAACCGGTATTAACAACGTTAAACTATTTTTCCACCGAATTGTAAATTTCTTACCAACAGCACTTAATTTTTTCACATACGGTGACCACTCCAACGTCACTCTATCAAGTTTCGTCCAACATTCTATCATCCTTCTTAGTAGCAGTGCCAGAATGAATTTCACCACCAAATGACAAATGACGACCGTCAATGGGAAATGAAAGTCCTTAAAATAAATGAACCGACATAAGACACATGTCAACAAGTTTCAAAAATCGGCAATCCGGTGTTGGAGATTTACTTTTATGAACCATTTCTGATAGAATGTCAATCCTATTGAAAACGCATAGTAAAAGAGGATCAGTCCCAACGTCTTCACAGCCAGGCTCCAGAAAAACGCATTGCACAAACATCTTCGTAACGTGAAGATAGGAATGTAATTACACAATTGCATAGTAATTTCATAGTCGATACATATGTAAGTAGTTCATCGTAGGGTCCAGATCTCAAATGATATTAAACGAAACACATTGTAAACATCCCCCAAAACACTCAACTCAAAAAAACGAAAGGACTCAACAGCATGTGGCGTGTGGAAAATGGGTGACACATTCCGAGCGAATTTAAAAACCAAGCAGGTGGAACTTTATGATAATTAATATATTCTTGAGCTCTGTATCGTAACCGCTGTCACCCTTGCCATATCACAGAATAATAGGTACCGTACCATATGTGTATGAGAGTTAACGTTGACAGGTATTGCACCTGCACGAATTAGAAACCACGCTATGGGCGGAGCTAAATAATAATTATAGTTTTAAAATATGAAATAATAATTATAATGTATATTTGTATTAATAATTATACAAATAATTTTTTATAACAAAGTTGTATATAAAAAACGTTGTTTTAAAAAATAATATGATACCAATTTTTAAAAAAAAAAATTACAAAATGGGCGGAGCTTAAAAGAAGACGTCACTGATGACCAACAGTCGATGGGTAATTTGAAATCCAAGTAGGCGGAGCTTAAAATCCATGGCGTCAGGAATTCCACGTGCAAGGTGGTGTTGTTAGAAATTTGTTTATAAACTATAATTTTCTAAACACAATTCAACATGTGTGACGGGGGTGGAAAAGAAGACCAGCTGAAGATTGAAGAAAAGTTGTCAACGTTGGATTTGTACGTATTAATAAGCTTTAAATTCGGTTGTGTTTTGTTATTATTTCATTCGTTGCATCATGAACATGAAACTCGGAGTTTACGCGGCTAAATGGCGGCAATGCATGTACAGTGTTATGTAAGGCGCTAACGTTAAATTATTTAATAATTAAAAAACGTTAATATATTACAATTATTTTTTATTACTATTTGTTTGTACTTGGTTATGGGTTTATTTTGGAGGGGTTAGGTTAGGGATTACGATTTGGGGTTTATTGTAAAATTGTTAGGTTCTAGATTACGAAACTGAAAGGCCGCCATTTTGCCGCGTAAACTCCGAGATTACCAATGTGACAATTTCAGTTATCATAATTTTTGTTTTGTTTTTAAATTTTATATTTAAAAAATCAAGTAAAAAATGTTGACATTGAAATTTAGAATCATCTTGTATAAAGGAGGAATCTTAAGTTTTATTTAATATTAATATGTATATGAAAAGAACTGGAATATTATAATTAATATATATTTTATATACACGATTGACAGGAAAGAAGCGTTGTGTAAGAAATGCGAAACCGGGAAAGGCGTTGTCGTTCTACGTGTGAAGGATGTGTATTGCAAGTATGAACCTTTATATGTAATCTATTAGTCAATAGTTTGGGTATTGTTCTGTTAACTTACAGCCCACTGACTAGCAGCGATGTGGCACGTTGTTTTGCTTTTTTAACTGACCTGGGTATGGATAGAAAACTACAATTTAGATTAGATAAGAAAACAGCAACCAGTTTTATTGGTTGTAACAACCAACACAATTTGAGGATTGAAATAAACTATGAACTGTTTTGTAGAAGATACCATGTATCATAAAATTAGTAAACATTTTAGTGTTTTACTTAACTTTTAACTATAAACCTGTGGCGCCCTCGCGCCGCTCCCATGGCAGTGACGGTAGGTTAACAGAACAGCACTAATGTTTGATACAATACGAGCCTTCATTTAAAATATAAGTCAATATTTGTCATTACATTCAAAGTCTACGTTACATTATAACTTAAACTTGATGATGCATTGGAAGTGTGCTGGGTCCATAACCTGTTGACTTTGGGCCCATAACTGGTTGCTTTGAGGTTCATAACCTGTTGGTTTCGAGGAGGCAGAATGGCGAACAGAGCAAAAATGCAACAATTGTGCACGTTGTTTTCGTTTATTGAGTTGTACATTTGGGTAATTTTTTTTATTATAATTTCCAGAACCTGTTTCCTCACTTACTTCGTTCACAAGTTCCGCGCGTGTATCGGAAAATCGAGGTTAATGAAACCAGGCGATAACGTGGTACTAGCGTACTCTGGTGGACAAGCGAGTACAGCGATGGTTCATTTAATAAAAGAGGCATTGACAGAAGATAACAAGAAGAAGCTGAAATATAATCCTCATATATTATACATTGATGGCAAGTTATTTTTTAATCAATACATCGTGTTGTTGATACCTAACAAAATGATGGTGTGTACTGACATCATCTTTTGCGACGTTTAATCAACAGAAGGTGCAATTCTCGATCAGAACCTTGATGAACGCCGCCGTATGAGGGAGGAAATTAAATCTCAAATCGCATGGAGTGGCTACCCGACATTCATCATTAGTCTAGAAGATGTAATGTATTCATTGCTCCTATAATGAATTATGAAGAAAAAAATTGTAATAAAAATTAAAAATTATATTAAATTTCACAGATGTTCAGAATCGAAAGTGAAGCATCGAATCTTCTAACGCACGATAACGCTGAGAATTCGTGGTATGATAATGAATGCGAGAAACGACTCCAGGATCTTTTTGCATCAACGGCTAGTTTGAGTGCTAAAGAAGATTTGTTACAAAGACTAAGGTACATTTTTTTTAATCGATTATTTGATAACTTCTTCGTGTTTTAAGTACTGTCATTAATTAATTAATTGTAATTAATTATTTTAGGCTGCATCTGATTTGTAAATCAGCCGAACGACTCGGCTGTGCAAAAGTTTTTCTCGGAGACAGCGGAACGCGTCTTTCGACTCAACTCATAGTCGACATTTGCCAAGGGCGAGGGGTTCAATTACCCGAAAACGTGGTATAAATTTTATGTGTCATCTATACAGGGTGTTTCAGGTCTACGTGTCAAATTTTAATCACAGACGCTACGCGTAAGGGAAAATGTTCATATATAAACATGGGTCTGGAAATGCGTACTCATTTGAATTAAGATTTTTATAATTTTACTTCTTTTTTCATAATTTTATTTTTCTTATAATTTTTTATAATTTTATGAAGAAATTTTTATTTTTTATTATTTTTCTTATAATTTTTTAAAGTGTTACACTTTTTTTGGTTTTTATAATGTTATAAATTTTTATATAATGTTTTATAATTTAAATTAATGTTTTTACATTTTTTTCTGGACCTATGTTTATATGGGTTGTTTGCTGTTGTTACGTATACCATTTGAGGTTAAAATTTAAGTAGATCTTTTTAGGAACACACACTGTATATATATATAAATTCATGTGTTTATTTGTATTATAATTCAATATTTTCAACAGGGTTTTCATCGCATCTGGGGAGACCAACTCACAATTTTACGTCCCATGCGAGACTGTTCGATGAAAGAAATCGCGTACTACGACGTTTTAAACGATTTGAAATACACTTCCGTCCCAACTTTCGGAACAAAGGCAAATAAACCATTTGTTGTTGTAATCTCTATATAATAACTGGCAATAGTGGCTGCTCTCACCCATTGTTTAACAATGGAAATGCATGGTTGTCATCTCAATAGCTACTGGCTAAGCATGACAACACCCATTACAGCTATTCGTTGATCAGCATCATAAAATACTCTCAACTGGGCTATAAAATGCATGCATTGTTGACGCAATGGCCGCTGGTTAAGAAAGGTTACATCTATTTACCTCGATAACCATTGGTTGATCATCATCATCATGATGGTATCGTTTCATTGGTTTTTTTTTAGAAGGAAGCCGGAGCGTCGATAGCTCGACTGACGCAAGATTTTGTTTTCGGACTTCAGGGAGACTTTCCTGCGACGACGTCGACCATTTTCCGAACAGGCGATAAACTGCAAACGAAAAAGTCGTCTTCGGATCAGAAGTGTATCGTGTGTCGCGTAAGTAACGATGCGGGCGATGTGCATTTGCCACGAGAAATATCGTTCGTCAATGTATTCGATGTCATTTTCAGGGCGTTTTGGAAGCTAAACGAGACAAGGTCGATGTGCAAGCCAGACCTTGCGCACCGACGAACGCCGAAAAGCATTCCTCGACCAAACGAGAGTGCTCGCAGAACGTCGACAACGGTTCCTGTTGCCAGCAAAACGGCGCCGACGTCGAGACGTCTTGCGGTTGCGATGCGGGAAGAAAAACCGATCGGTGAGTTTGGATGAAAATTGTCAGCTTCACTACCAGTTTGCGGTTTAAATGAATACTGATCATAATTTTGCATTTCGAGATTAGATAAATTTATTGAATTAAAATGTTGTTAATCCTGTAAATTTAACTATAATTTTTACAGGAAGACGATAACGAAAGAGGAGTTGAAGCCTTACATCTGCTATGGATGTTGGTGCACGGTCAATGAAATGGTAAGGTTATTAATTAATATATTTTATAAAATTTTATAATTATTTGTATATAATTTATTTTAATATATTTTATATAATTTTTAATATTAATTTATTTTAATATCTTTTTATATAATCTTTAATATTAATTTATTTTATATATATAAAATAATATTATTATAACAAAATTATATTATTTTAATATAATATTAATAATATTAAAATTATATTAAAATTATATTTAAATTTTAAATTATATTAAATTATATTTTTATATAATTTTAATATTATTTTTTTATATATATTTTGGATCCAATAGTTTTTTAATGACATTTTGTAATAGTGAAAGAACAGTTCTATGAATTGAGGAGTTGGGTGGAAAAACGTCGTAAATCCATTTAATGTTGTTATTCCTTAAAATGCATCTATTGAATAATCGTTTTAGACCAGTCTATAATACATAGTTCAAAGTTATGAAAACATAGTTCGAAACAAGTATGAACGGGCTTTTCGATTTCAATACTTTTTTTTTTGCATGTTAAGAACGATGTCCATTCGTTGCCCGACAGCGTCGTCAACGAAGTCAAATATCTACAGAGAAGGTAACAATGTTAACATAGCAAGATGTTAGGCTATAACGCTTAATGTTATTAACACTCTTTTGTTGCTAATTTTTGTTAATGAAAGCTGGGTTCGTAGTACAACACAGCTGGGTTTTGAATTGAGAATTGTGCCCGATGGGCGGGGCTAAAGCATCCATGACACATACAGATCTGGGTCATTCTTATTATTAATTTCGTTTCTTTCAGGAAATGGATGAAGGAAGAGATATCCGACTTTCTTTTATCCGACGACGACGACGACGAATCATGAAATTTGCATCGTTTTAGCAGCTGATTGTTAATAAACGGTACACTTTTCATCAGCTTATTAAAATAAATTATTATTTTCTAAAATCTAAAAATCAACTAAAGTTATTTTATTTAATAAATAATAAATAAAACAACTTACCAATGCATGGGGGATTTTTATTAACTCAACATTTCACATTCAGAGTGTGTTCACAGAGATGTGCACTTATTAGTATTGTTTTGTACTGAACGTCCACCTTATATATATTTGGTTTGTTTCGTTTCTCAATAGGTTGGTGTCAAAAATACTCTGTAAAAATGTACAAATTAGAAGAATATATAGTAAATGACAGTTCAACAATAGAAGCGTTTTTGTTTTTAGTACAAAAAACGCTTCGTACGACCACATACGGAATACTTGTTTTTTTGTTGTTGTTGCACACATTGACCTGAGAAAATCTAGTGGGCTAAACAAATGTCTAAAAATTCTAGATTTATCTCGTCTATCACATTTTTACACTTACGTGACATCACGCGAGGTAGACGTTTGCAAACCGATATCCCTGACAACAATTTGAATATTTTTTGTTTCGTTTCGTTTTATATTTTATTTTTTCTTGTCCCACACTGATCGTTATAAACGTGGCCAGCGTAAATTGATGGGTTTTAATATTTTCGGTCATGTCACCCTGATTGGTCATTTGAATTCTACATACAAAGTTTACAAAAAAATTTTCGGTTGTCTGTAAACCAAAAATTATGCTTGTACGTGTTACCGTCAATGTATAGAATTCAGGCATTCTATAGAATACCTAACCTCTTTCGACAAAGTATGAAATAGCAACTGTTTAGGTCAGTTGACAACATTTTTTTCTTAAAATAAAACATATTTCGGCCTAAATTCTTACCCAATGTAACTATTTTAATGCTAATTTCATACATTGCCTACTTGACATTCTATATGCCAAGTATCTTATCGGATGCCCTGACTATATATTGGCAGTAACATATACATTTCATACACTCGACTGCTTAAAATCGAAACATACGTGCAATTCTAAAAAATAAAAACGATTTTCATTTTACGGTTAAAAAAATAAAATAAATAAATAAATAAAAGTATTAACTAAAAATTTAATAACAAAGAATACATTTCTTTAAAAGTTAAAATAAAAAAGGGGGGGGGGTTGGAATTTTTGAAAAATAAATCATTTTTTATATCACACCAATTTCTCGTTACTCGGTACCAATGTTTCACGACGATACGTTAAAACATAAAAATAGTAGTTTTTCGACAATAACAACAACCAATATTAAATGAAAATTATTTTCATTACCAACATTAATTATTGCAAAGGTCAGGTCGTGCAGATTGTAAGAATGACGATCCGTCAAGTCGTTAAAAGCGGTTTATATACAAAATATATAACTAGTAAGATATAAAGATTTAATTTCCCCAAAGCTGCAAAACAAATAAAATTTGGCACAAAAGTTTTGGCACATGGACGTTGCAAAAAAAAAATTTTGAAATCAAATTAAAAAATTCTGAACATTTTCACAAAATCGTACTAAAAACTGCAAAAAAATAAAATATTAATAATCACAAAGCAAAAATCGTAGGGAATCTTTTTATATACACTACCGTAAAATAATATAAACGCTATCTCTTTAAAACCAAAATTTTGACCGCAGATCGAAACGCGCACCTATAAGCGTTTCAGACGGTCGACGAACCAACTGTTTTGTGTTAACATTATTAATATCATTTTTAATTCGGTTAAATTTAAAATAATAGTTAACAGCATGGATGAATTTGGTTTCGAAATTGCGTCACGCCCTTTGTCGAAGTGGCATATCAAAGTTTCCAGATCATTCCGGAATGTCCACTTTTTTTCCAATCACATAATATTTCTGTCAAAAAAAGCTGGGAATGCAAAATTATTTACATTAAAAAAACGACATACATATTTCTAATCCACGTTTGTTGCAGTTATTACGATTTTTCGACCGAAATATTTGCAACGACGTAAAAGTTTGTCGTCTCGTTTACCAGAAATCGTCAAATTAGTTTAAAATCTCTGACGAGATGAGCGTTTAACATGATTCACATTACATCAACACCTAAACCCTACAAATCAACAACAAGTTGAGTTTGTTATTAAAAGATTTACACATTGCACTCTTAGTCCCCATTACGGTCCTTTAAGAACTAATTAAACTATACATTTGCAGATCCGAATTCTCTCACAAGTTTACGGCTGTATAACCCGCAAACACTAACCGCTTGAAATTTAAAACTCGGCCGTAACCAGCGCTCGGTTAAAACTAGTTAAAATTTAAAATCAAGTTGAAATATAACAAAATTTACATGAGACTACAAAAATGTGCATATAATGAAGTCTCAGCCTGTAACAAATGAAAATTTTGCATTGTTAACACTAGATGGCGCAATACATCTTTAATGAAAACTTGATTCATTGTTGCGGGTTATACTGAACAAATAATACACGATTGCATTATATCAAATACATATTCACACGAAATCATTATTTATCAAGCGATATAACATGACTCGGAAAAATAACGACTTGACCTTTGTAATAAGTAAAGTTAGGGATGGCGGATAGTCGACGATGACCTCGTGTGTTGGTTTTTGTTTTTTCGATGAGTGATGTTTTAACACAAGAAATTAAAAATGGCACAATATAATTTATATATATATATATATTTATATGTAAATATATATATATACGAGGATCACCTTGTTGCTTCGAATTAAAACAAAATCATTCGGCATAATTTCATCATCAAAATAGCAGCTCCTGGCACTTGGCGAATTTTCACGTCGTCGAACAATTAAAAACTGATAAAACAAAAAAATTTGAGTATATTATTAATATAAAACAAACAAAAATTGATTTTCGTTTAAAATATTTAAAAAAAAAAACAAGCATGAAACCTGCTACCTGGTGTTGTCATTTGAAAACAATTATTAAAAATAAAACAAAATGGATTCCCTGAAATTTTCAGAAAGAAAATTGGAGCGGAAAAACCACAAAAAAAAATGGATTTGATTAAAAAAAATCAAATAAAACAAAAAAAAACAAATAAAATTAAAATTGTAAAAAAAAAACAAAAAACAAATATTTCATCGCTAAAAAAAAAACAACGAATAAAATCACTGGCAGAGACTTTTCGATCGAATCACCACCAGGTGACATCCGTAATATCGCTTGGTAACGAGACACTCACTCGACGAGACGTCGCTCGACGATTTGTTTCGTCCAAAGAGTTTTTCATTGGGAAGAAGTAATAGAGTTGGTTTGGTATGTATCTTTTTTTTTTGATCGGATTTTTGTTTTTTTGTGTTTTTTTAAATAAGAATATAGATGCTCTGCAGGCACGTCAATCCGCTAACCGCTAAAAAAGAATTGGTTTCGTTTCACTGAGTTTTTAAGGCGGCAAGAAAAAAAATATATAAATGTCAAGATAATTTCCTATTGGTGGAGGCGCCTTCGCTCAGCGCGTCGGGGGCCGACCAACGCCGTTTGCGCTGCTGCGAAGGATTTACCTGCGATTGTTCGGTTTGGCATTGGGTCCGTGAATGGGTGCTGGACGTTGTTCCAGCGTGAAGCGACGACGTCGACGTGAATCTGTCCGCCGCCGTCGTCGTCGTCTGTGTTTCGATGTTGTGTGTTTGGGGACCCGACGACGTTTCCAAGCTCGTCGCGGACGACGGCACCGTCGGAACTGGGAGTAGGGACCCGGGACTCCGGATCCTGTTGTCGACCGTGCAAGTCGACCCCGAAGAAGACTTTGACGGGTCTTTGTGCGTTAGGGAAATGCACACGTCGCCAACCTGAAGCTTTTGACAAGGAAGATTGTATCTCTGGAGTGTTTTCTCGGGCAGACACGACGACCATCCCTGGCCGAACACGAAGAACGGATGTTCCATGGCAGCTTCGACTTTTACCTGCAAAAAAATATGTACATAATCGTTAGTGGATTGTACAACATAAAACAATGTGGATGCATATTCTTGTGCATCAATGATGTAATAGTAAATCATGTAGCAAAATTACAGGTCAGCGACTTTAGACTGGCAATTCAATAATAATAATCCAAAAACATCAGTAATAAGAAATGAATTTTGCACTGTCAGGTCGTACCGATAATGTACAATGAGCAGAGGTTATGCAGCCCAATGCGTTAGAACGTTAGATCCGAAAACATCAATAATCCGGAATGAATTTCGTAGTCAGCTTATCCTATATAATAATTTGCTAATGTGGGGATGTCTACCTATAGCTCATTGGCTCAATTCAAATTCAACTAAATGGTTTTTCAAAGTTGTCACCAGATGATGCAAGGTGCCTGTCGATTGATGGGCTTTTTACTGGACCTATATTTTAAATATTTTAAAAACTAAAAGTAGATCCATGTTGTAGCATAGGGGTTCCGGGATACAAACTACAAAACATTCATCATAACTACAAAACTAACATATTTGTACTTTAGGTTTACTACCAACCAACAAAATCCATCTAGTGACAGGATGCTACACTTATGACTGGTTTCGATTTTAACAACCACCAATAACAAAAACCTCCCTCCGAGAGAGGTTTGAATTGCTATTTGAATTGCTTTTGACGTTCCAATAACACAAATCCGAGAAAAATCCTTGTAGATACTCATTATATACGAAAAACTTTCGTTATTATGAGATTTTGGGCAATGGTACACAAATGACAACGCTCTTGCACTTGCTGCTTTCCTTTCACAAAGTGAATCTCATTTTCTTTGCTGTAGTTTTTCCAATTTTTCAAGGAAATTTAAATTCTATTTTGCGAAGTTTTCACGAACGCAATCTTTGCGTGAAATGAAGATTGCATTTTATTTTTCTTGGACATCATTAATTTTAAACCTTTTTTTTTCTTTCCATTTTTAATAACAAAACAAATCCATCCTTATCGGCACCAACTGTAACACCCACAATATCGAAACTATTCGCACTAAACAACACATTTCATGGAGATTTAGACATAATGCAATTTTTTATGCAAAGATTTTTCAGAACATGATCCTCGCATATATCGAATCTATATTCTATTTCAAATAAAAAAAATCTGTTTACACACTTTATATTAGCTTTCATAATGAGTGAGTTTGTTTGTGAGATATCTGTGAGGGTGTAGAGTCGAGACATAGGGCGCCATCTGGTGACACATACCGATGTCAAAATACAGTATGTGTGTGTGTGTGTGTGTGTGTGTGTATATATATATATATATATATAAAGTGTGTTCTTAAAAAATAAATTTTCAATATACAGGTACATACTTTTTCAAACCACATTGTCACCACCTGCCAAACCCAACATCACCAAATTCACACTAAAGTGACTAAACACTACATTGAGATTTATGTTATGAAGATTTTCGATATATGCGATGCTTTAAGCAAAGTTTTCGCGTACAGTAATCCCCACATAAATCGAAGACTTCTGCCCCACCTCCTACCGGAACTTGCATTTTAGTTTCTCATACAAATTTTCATTTTATGTTTCAAAACTTGTCACCACCATCTCGTTGAGTAACACCCAACATCTCGATCTCAAAAGTCATTTGATATTATGCAAACACCAATATACCAATCATGACATAAAAGCAAACACGTGAAGAATGTTCAAACATTCCAACAACAACAACAACAACTCCACCAAACCACCTGTTCACACATGTCAATTTTGGTAAACACCAAAACACAGCCAATCAAAGAGCCTCACATCATCGTCATGGCTAATTAGTAAAACTCTTACAGCCATTACAGTACTCATCACTCGGGGTCAACGGCATCTTATCACACTAAACATAACCAACAAAACAAAAATACCACCACCACCACCCCTGATGGAAGTCCCCCTCCCTCCTCCCTGTTGTAAAATCTTGGCATTGCACCTAGAGAGTTGCAGAGAAAATGTTGCAAAGATGACAGGAGCCATTCACCCCCAGAGACAAGCTAAAAAGCCAGTGACATAGAAGACAAGCAGCAAACGACATAACCTAACAGCTTATTCTGGTTCTTCTTCCAACACGACCTTCCCCTCTGGTTCGAAGGACGATTGCACGCTACTATACGACCTTGCGAGAGTGAATTGCCCGTGGGCGCAAAATTGCTAGCCTACGAGAGACAGGCGCAACTGGAATCTGTTTGACTCACAGGTGTGGTTTGAGAGCACTGGCATTTTTTATACAGGGTGAGGCAAAAGTCTGGTCACGGTTAAGCTAAATATCGCGAATAACCATCGGTTGTATGAAAATATCCGATTGAACTATTGTCATGTATATTGGCCATGGGTTTATCCAATGACGTTACCGGAAGTGATCTTGGATGTTATTGGTCATCCAATTATTACTGTAACTTTCTTAATATCCATCTCACACCACCACATGTGATATAGAAAGGTAAAGGTATTCACAAAATAATGCCAATGTACGAAACAGATAAAAAATGGACCGGTAAAAACGGAAGTTACGGGTGAAAAAGTTACGTTGTGACAGGTAAGCAAACAGGGGCAGCTAAATTAGACATAGACTACGCTGACAATGTATTAGTTGAAAAGCAGTGAAAAAGTTGTGAGAACACCTATTAGATTGGTGCAGTTTAACACATACATCCGTTTAACAGGTTTTTCCACAACTTTTTCTCTTCGCCATTGTCAGGTAGGCCAATGTTGTTGCAGCTGTCCCAGAGTTTGCTTCTCTGTGAAACCGTTTTTCTTTCGCCCGTAACATTCGTTTTTAGCGGTCGATATTTTCGATTTGTTTTATGCGTGGCATCATTTCGCAAATATCTTTCTAAATCTCATGTGAGGTGTAAGATGGATATTAAGAAAAGTTGATAATTGGATGACCTTGAAAATGACCTTCAAGGCCACTTCCGGCAAACAAGCCTTTAGCTGATATACATTACAATAGTTCAATCAGAATTTTTATACCACCAATGGTTCATTTAGCTGTGACCAGACTTTTGCCTCACCCTGTATATACATTACACACACACACAATGTTTTTTTTCATACATATACAGGATGTCGCGAGAAAGTTTGTTGTGTAGAGAAAATTGATGTAGGAAATGAGACAAAGTTCAAAGCCGTTTCACTTTTTTTGTTTGTTTCTTTTCAACTGAAACCTCATTTTTTAGAGCCATCATTGTGTTGGATTTCTTCGATGATATGTCGCGTCATCATTAAATAAGCCCGTGTTTTGTATCGTACATAATCGTGTTAACCCCTTTTTTTGTTTCTTGTCAACAAAACCTCATTTTCTTTTAGAATCAACGAAACCTCAATTTTGGATTCATTGTGTTGGATTTTCTTTGATATATGTCTTGTTCAACTTATTATAGCCTTGGATATGTTGGATTGTATAGCCTCTGATACGTTATATTAAACATTGCATAGCCTTTGATATGTGATATACGTTATATTAGACAGTCAGATCAGTTAACCAATAAAGTGGTAAACTCCCAATAAAGTGGTAAACTCAGATGTGGTAACCAATAAAGTTCGTACGTTTTTAAAGATTATCTTTCCTTTTTCAAGGAGGTTAACTTTGACAAATTTGCATGAACTGTATCGGTTGTTAGATAATATCAAGGTATCAGTCATCTATGTGGTAAACCATGAAGTTTGTGCGTTTGATCGTCTTTCCTTTTTCTGCAAGGTGACTTTTGACAAATTGGAAAGAACTTTAAATTGATTTTCATATATTTTATACGGTATCACAAATGCCGCAGAATAAAATGCTGCAATTACAAAATGTCGCGAAACACTACAAAATCTATGTTACTTAATAAAACGATAAGAATCTCAACATCGATATGTTTTTTGGCATGTCATTGACTAAAAACGTGCATCGTCATATGATGACACATGACACTCAAATAATGTCTTTGGGAACCCCACCCCAAAGCGACCTTGCAAAGAAACTGAGTCATTTAAAGTGTTTTTCATGAAGTTGTTGTAGGATTCATTATTGCTGCATGTAATCAAATGTTGCGGAGCAACATGAGCTAAAACAATGAATTTCGTAATGAACACAAAAAAAAAACCTTTCCCCGTCATTTTTGACGGGCTATTTTTAGTATAACCTATATTTTGTAAACCATTTGATAGAGGTACCTGGTAGGCACATCCGTATCACACATAATGGTGTTAATTAATAAGTAACCAATAAAGTTCGTACGTCTTGTATCAAGGTTATCCTTTCTTAATGCACGGAAGTAACTTTGAAAATACGCGCGGAATTTATCGATATACAAACTTTTATACATCTAATAATATTCATTGTCTTCTGACATCGATACACAGGACGTCCTGAAACTTTGCCTCATTGTCCTTTGATACAGGAAATATAAAGAGTACAACATTCCAAGAATCCGACATTCTCTATCATTTCGATACGTGACAACAAACTATAAACTTCGGAAGAAACCGAACAAAAGAAATTCGTGGTGTGGGTTAATTTGAGGAATGAATTCATTTATGAATGATTTTGGCAGTTCCTCAAATGAATTCATTTGAGGAATGAATTCGATTCTTATACTCGGTAAGGTGACAAATGAGGCATGGATTTGGAAACATTCCCTTGCACTTGTTCTTAAACCTCATTCGGTGCAATGCTAGGAATGTCTTGCCTTGAAGAGAAACTGATGTCTCTAGGAATGCAACCGTTCCAAGAAACATCACCCTCCACCCCCCCCTGAAAAAAAAAACC
>JAQIWH010001821.1:0-28461 GCA_034695005.1 Cryptops parisi
ATATATGGGAGTCAATTTCTATGTCACTCCTATATCCAGCAATATTAATTGTTGTCAGCTGGTAAAAGTTACTAAAGATGGGTGAGGTTGAAATTGATACCTCGAAAACAAACAAACATGTCTGATTAGAAACAAATTGTTTTGAACTGGAGTTTCTGTCTGAAAACTTACTAACATTTACACTATATACACTTTCCCTAATGTTTCTTATACAACAAGTTCAATGTGCATCAGTTGATTAGTAGTTAAACACGATTAACTTCACTGCGATACAGTGAACAGAAACAACTTTCCAGTGGGTTTAGACTTAGTTATGTATTACAACAAGTTCAATGTTGTAATACACTGCTCACAAAAAATTAAGAGGATATTTCAAAATGGTATGAAGATTTTGAAAGTATCCCCTGATTAACATTAATCGATTGCTAGTTAAACACGATTAACTTTACTGCAATTACCCACTGTATTGCAGTAAAGTTAATCGTGTTTAACTAGTAATGTAATCAAGGGATATGTATTACATTCTTTATTTGAAAAATCGCAGTAAATTCTTAATAAATCAAACTAGAAATCATTAACTAAAAAAAATAAAAGCTCAGGTACAAACCCTTATGTAAGAAGTAGCGCGTGTAAACATACACACAAAATCAACATTCTCATTACAGTTAACCTCTTTGCATCCTTATTATCACAACATTGGAGATAAAAAAACACCCAGATAACTCTTTCTTATCTCTTTTCTTAATCTCTTTTCAACCATAGTGATAAAAAACCAATGACACTTACACTTTTTTTCATAATTTGACAATTTCAAACATAACATTTGTGCACTAAACATAGAAGAAGAAGAATAAAAATAACAGTTGCACATAGTATACTGTCTACTGATGATCAATATTGAAACTACATGAAGAAGAAAAAAAAATAAATAACATTACTACCCCCATCTTGGATTGGAGGAACCTTGGGGTCGTTGTGAGAAACTTTTTGTCATAAATCATTCAATGGTAGAGGGGGTTACAGAAGAAGAAAAAAAATATATATATATAACACCCAAAGTGCTATACAACACTACTGTAGCAGTAAAAACAACAACCATTATAACACCCCCTGTTTTTCTTGGCTACCCAAAATAACATGGCAATACAGTATAGTATAACATATAAACTGTATAGACGTATATTATACAATAAATTAGTAATACCAAATTGCGCTGCAAATAACAAAACGCTTTTCTGCCATGCAAAGCTGCACCGTAAACTAGCCAACATAATTTTGTTTTAAAAAAAGGTTTCTTATAGCCATACTTTAGAATTAAATAATAAGTAATTATAATAATTACATCACTGAAATAAATAAAATAAAATTAAAATAATAAATGCTTTCAAAAATTGACTGGAATTTAATCATAAGACTTATTTTTATTATATACTCTACTATATATTAGCCATATATTAGCTTCACTGTGAGTGACTTTGTGAGTGAGCGAGCTGGGAATTTGACTATACTGCCATCTACAGGCGTTTATGAGAATATACTGTCCAATATAACAAAAATCGCATAAAGTGAGAACCGAAATACGCACAAGGCCACTAACTCACATAAATCGAATCGAAAATAATGGGTATTTTTTTTTTATAAAAAAACAACACATTTTTAATGTACTTGTTACCATACAGTTGTACATAAAATATAAAATAGTTTATAGCAAAAAAATATAATATATACTAAAATATTTTTATCTAATTGAAATAATAACTTAGTTTTGATTTACCACTTTGACATTTTTAGTTACAATAAAAGTATCTAAAAAGTTGATATAATGAAATAAACTTAATTCATAAAGAGGTGTCAGTGATTTAAACCAATTAGTTCCATATATAAAAAAAGGTCATTTATATTCACTGTTATAAGATTCAAGGTTGACCATGAGCACCATGCAGAATGATCTTTTCATGTACATACATAATATGGGGTTTTTATATTATTTTTCATTTCTGCCATATAATTATAGTTACAAAAGAAAATACGATTTCAAAAACAAAAAAAAAAGATGTTGAAGAAGAGATGAAAACTTATTAATATCTCCAAGGGAGGTTGCTTTCTCGTTTTATTCACTCTCGTCTTTATCCAACTCAAACGACACAGAAATAAAAAACCAAATAACAAAAGAAACGAGTAGAAAGAGGCCTTAAAAATAGTTAAGACGAGGCAAAGATAATGATGAAGTGTTAATGTCATCGACCTATAGAGGACTATAAATTGGTCCCGAATGATGAACCAAACAACAACAACAATATAATCTATTGGCAGTGAGTCAGTTGCTCAAATATAGCATTAATTACGTCCAAATCAAACGGAATTTTTGTCATGTCCTTTTAGAACTATTTTCTTATTAATGTAATTTTAAAACAAACTATAAACTACAGTGGCTCTGAACCTTCCAATTGATTGCACCAATAAAACTGTTTCTATGCTATTTAAGCCCCCCCCCTCTCCTTTCATTTGTACCCCTCTTTCGAAACCATTTGCTATAAATATATGTTTAAACAAAGCATGTCAAATTAAATTACCGGGTTCTAAATGCGAATCGATTCAAGCAATCAAGATCTCTTTTCTAGGTAGGTTCACGAATGCCCTGTAACACTGGTTATAGTATTCAAGGACCAGCAATTGGACTTAAATTTCAAAACATACCTCAAGTTGGGATAATTTTGTTAACAAAGTGGGTAAAAAAACATCCAATTTTGAATCGATTGAACCAAAAAATGTACACATTCTATTCTATTTACCCCCCCCCCCCTTTTAATACAAGAACACATCGTGTCAAACTAAGTTAACAGTTCTAAGCATGAATCCAAAAACTTTTTTCTAGGTAAGTTTACGAATGCCCTGTATCACTGGTCATATTATTCAAGGACCAGAAATTGGTCTTAAATTTCAAAACCTACATAGAGTTGAGACTATTTCTTCAACAAGGGTGGATGAAAAACATCCAATTTTTATACCCCCCTGAGATAAATGTACGTTTCAACATCCATCACGTTAGAGACAGGAAAAGTGGCCAACCACTGTTAATGACAGGGTTTATTAAACGACGGATTATCAATGATTTGTCGCTAGATGTTGGCAATGGGTGATTATCCATTAATCGAGCCCATCCTACTATCACGCCAACTTGCCACGAATTTTACCAACAAAAAAAAATTGACACCCTGTATGCATAGATATTAAAAAATCACCTAATAAAAACATGTACCCATAATAATCTCTAAACAAAATAAATTGGGTTTTCTTAAACTCTCTAGAGAAATGTTGTTATAAACTTTGATAACCTTCTAAAACTTTGGACTCTTGAGATTATTTTTTTTTTTAAGTGGGGTGAGTAAACAGAATTTTTTTGTCGAGAATTTCTTGACATTAAACCCCCTGGAAAGAATCTCCGATATGAGGGTGGTGGTGATGGTGGTATTTAACGCCCCAGGGTTGAAGAAGTTTCCACCAAGTTGTTATGGTACGCCATTACTTGCAACAAGTTCAGATTCTACAAACATTTACTTTACCATTAACGACAATTAAACTATATAAAAGGCAAGCGTCTCTATCTTTCTCTGTCCGTGGTGAGAATATTTTCATTTCCAACAAGTAAAACACACTTAGACTTAGGCACACAAGAAAAATCATAACAATATACAACTCTATTCAAAGAGGACAAAATCACTCACGTGCTATAGCACGGATTACCTAAATTAAACTATATAAAAGATGAGTGCCCCCCCTCCCTCTTCGTTCTCTGTCCATGGTAGGAATGTTTCTATTGAAAACAAACATACTTAGCATCTAAAAAAAAACCATAACAATGCAAGTGTACACAAGAACAACATCCTCACGTGCTATGGGACTGGTTGCCCATCAAAGAAAGGACTTGTAATTGGTAACATGAACCAAACGAAAAAACCCCACTTTCTACAGATTAGCTTAAAATTCCGAATGATACAGAAAATTATACATTCCAAATGAAACATACCACCTAATTCCTATAAAGTTCCTAGTTTATAGCATAAAATATATCTCGTTCAACACATTTTCTAATTATGTTGAAAGCCATGTATCTTCTCTTCTTTTTCTACCAGTGTCTTCAAGATCAACCATCATTTCACTTCTTTCTTTTTTTTTGCATCATTTAGTTAAGTTACAAGGTCAGTGCCCCAGTAGTAGTCAATGACCACTGGTTAAAAATGATTTAAACAACGACTCGAATGAAACTCAATTTTGTAATAAATAACCATGAGAAGAAGAAAAAAAAACAGATCAACAATGTCTTTAGGAATGTCTCCTCCAATGGTTCGTTTGCTTGAACTCTTGACTTGACTACACAGGACTAGACTATATTTACTTCAATTTCAAAACCCTTCTTCTTTTCGGTTTCTCAATTTCCACTCTACCCTACTACCCCTCCCTCTTTGTAAGGAAAAATGAACCCAATTTTCCTTTGATGTTGTCTTTTTCCCATGGAACAAGAAGTGCTAAACGACATAACAATCTGATGACGTCATTAAGTTTTTTTTTTTAACTCCTTACCGTTCCATCCCTCTTCCCTTTCCGTTTTACTTGTACCAACTATTTACAACAAGTGCAACGACCAAAGAGGGGGACCCTTCTGTTCTTTATCAAAAAATAGAAAATTGGCTTTGCTCGAGTCGTTCCAAAAACCATTACCACGCCTTCTCTCCTCAGAAGTCGGAGGATTTAAAAAAAGACCTTTAAAGAAGAAGAAGAAGGGGGGGAACCCCTCTTTGCAATGGGTGTGGAAGTGCCCCCCAGGACCCCAGACAAGGATCCCTAAATTGGAGGGGGGCAAGATATCAGCTTTGTGTGTGTGTTAAAATTTTCTTCTGAAGAAGAAAAAAAAATGGGACGAACCTGTCGTAAAACTACCTTATGACTAGGAAGGCGTGCCTTTGGTTTTATTTTGTTAGTTTCAACTTTGCGAAAGAAGTGAATTTTACAACAAAACTTTTTGCATCACCCTGTAATTATTTTGGAAGGAGGTGGGGGTGTCGGGTGAAACTTTATTTAGTTTACAATGAACCACTTGACAATTTGTTGTCTATAATATGAACCTGTGTTGCATTGCACATATACATACACAACATATAGCAATAGTACACTCATAATACGTACATAGTACTTAATACGTGTACTAACTACAGTACACCAATGTTATCCATAACCAACACTAAATTGGATTTTTGCTGTATTGGTTTCGTGTAACGCTATTAACTCGATTATCAGAACCAATTATTTCGGATAAACGAAAATTCGGATGATTCGGAATTTCAATGTCAAAAAAGCCAACAACTTTGTAACAAGTTAACAAACGTCAACATTTAATGGACAATACGTACAATATGTACAATATTAACTTACAATAATTTGTTTGGAATTTATCTGTAATCATCCATAGCTATCGAATTATTTTTTGATAATATATCGATTTTTATATTGAAATGACTTTTTTTTATACCTAAATCGTTTAAACCAGAATTCTGAATGATCGAATTTTTAGTGTATTTGAATCACCCTATAAATTAAATACGAAAATTCATCTCAACCCTACAACACTGTAATAAACTTCAATTATATATTGTTTCGATTCAATATTATACAGCGAAATCCGGTTATTGTGATCACTCTGGGACCAGTGCTTTATGAGATCAAGAACATTATCCGTGATTATATAATAACCGGGATTCCACTGTATTACATATCCTGCATCATGAACTGTCGCTATGCTAGACAAACTTTACGTTGAATCACACTGTATACCAGTGGTAGATACTAATGAATATAATATACACTACGGTATGTCATGCATGACGTACTGTATACTCAAGGATATCTTGAAATATTTTAACCATGTTATTGCAATAAACCATTTGTTACTCGTCAAATGTCCTCACTTGATATCATGTGTGACTTACTTAGATGACATTTCGATTTTTATTTTCAGTTATCGATTGTGAAGTATCTGATTGGGGTCCCTGGTCCGACTGCGACACCGACTGTGGTACAGGTACCATGAGTCGTTCAAGATCGACACTTCGCGAAGCTGAAAATGGAGGCACAGAATGTCCAGAACTCATGCAAAGGAGAGGATGTCACGGAACGAAATGTCCAGACCATCACAATAAAGCTGGACGAGGTAAAAGAGTCTTTGTCAATTCACTTTCAAGCCAGAACTAACATTGCTATCAATCAGTCAATGAACCATTAATACGTCTGTTTAAAGTTTAGACCCTAGCATTAACTCTACTTTGACTAAGTTTTAATTACAATCAAAATTGTTGTCGTCATAGACTTCTGTCTATAAACAAAAATTTCTAGTACAGAGTTTTCAATTAATATCTATAACGCGTTACCTGTAAAAATTGAATGACGTCGTTGTCTGAAATTGGTACAAATCGATTATCAGTACCAATTGATTCAGGTTTTTTAACACTAATAATAATAATAATAATAATAATAAATAATACTCTTGCTAAATAAAACCCAAAGGGTGACTTTGTTTTCGATTGCTCATTGGTTGATGAGTAATTTAAAGTTTAAACAATGAAGGCAACAATGTATGTTATTTTTGAATTAACATGAAATTCGCGTGCTATCTTTGTATTGTTCATTTAATTTTCGGTACCTTCCGGCCCAATCTTAACTTATGCAAAATCGGTGGGTTACTGTTAAAAATCGAGGGGGTTACGCTACATCGATAGTATCGCGTTACGTTCGTCTTGCGCGTTATTTAGCGTAACTATTATATAGTGATGATGATATTGTTTTGTTTTCAAAACCTAATCTGCAAAATAAACCCATAACCAAGTACGAGCAAATAGCAACAACAGTCTGGGCCCCGCTCTAACAGGAAAGTACCTAATTTTCAAATAACACCGTTGATTTTTCGATAGGTTTAAGCTAGCGAAAAAAAGTGGTACATTCATAAAAACAAAGTACGCTTTGAGGTCTATCTAAAATAAGAAGGAAAAATAGTTGTACTCGAATTCTAAAACTAAAAACTAACCTAATTTGTTGATTGAATAAACACGATTTACTACTTGAACTCCCATTAAATGAACGCAAAAAAAAAATATACTAAATTACGAAAATTACCACGTTCGATAACGAAAACATCGAAAAGTTGATTAATTTTTTTGGTTTAAATGTTAACCTAACCTAGTTAAACAACAAAATTGGTTGAAATGTTACCTGGATTCGAACACGGAACAAAAATCATCACAAAACAACCAATTTGATTGGTTATAACTTTTATCAAGACATAGTATAATGAATTTCGATTCGACCAGAGTATTTAGGTGATGTTTCAATATATGTATAATACGATAACTTCATAAGCTTATATGTTACCGGCAATAGAATCCAGGCATTCTATATTATCACCTCTTTTGGCAAAGTATAAAATAAACACCTTGTAGACAACTGTTTACCGTTTCCTGCAAAAATTGTGTAAGTATTTAAGACGTTTTGGAAATAAGCTCTTCAAAAATTACCACCACCTAGTTATATGTAATAATGAAATACACGGTGTAGTAAAATAATTCTTCAAAGACAAAGAACATTTGCACTCTCCCATCAACGTATAAAAAGAGTTGAAACTTAAAATAAAATAAAAAATGTAAGCTTAGGGTTAGGGGCAAGGTGAACCACTAGTAGAACCACCAGACAAAACACACCTGCCAAAAATTTCTCAACTTCCACATAATTATCTATATAAACACAAAAAAAAACCTACAATACTATATATATGTAAATTCTATAATCGGGGTATTATAGTGATTGGATGATGTGTGATTTTCTTGAACATATCAAGATAAGTGTTATGGATGTTACCCTGGTTCGAGTATTATGAGCTAATAACAGAGCAGAACAAAAGATTGGAATCAATAGCTAATTAAAACGGCTTTCTTACCCATGTCATTAACAATTCATTATCATTATTATTATTATTGCCCTTCTCTTCATTGCCATCGTACATCATTAGTCACATCCGGTCATTGCCTTTTATTAACTTCTTTATACTGTAGCCTTAGACCTACTACCCTATGTATGTACACAATTAATTTCATAAAAAAAATGCATCCACTCACTGAATAATACATAATGAAGACATTAATAACACCCTCCTCCCCCCAAATACATTAAATAAAAAATGTAATGAAATCCCGTTTAAGATGTTTTAACGCTTAAAAAAAGTAACTTCACGCAACAAAAAAAAAAGTATAAACATGAATAGCGCGTGTTTTGAAGCAATTCACTGAAAACGTGCTGAACTTCAGGACGAAATGCACGCGATTTTCAAGCGATTCCCCCAAAAAAACGAGGCGAATTTCAGTGTAAATAGCTTGTTTTGAAAACGATCCATTGATAACGCGCTGAAGAAATACCTATTAGTTGGTGGAAGTATGTTTTGCGTGGATTTTTGCAAAATAAAATGCTTATATTATAAGTTGTAAAACGTAATATTTCTGTAAACAAAACTACGAGTAAGTTCTCGATTCAAGCCAGAGTCATGTTTTGCAAAAAAACATCGCATAATAAATCGAATATCCCATAAAATAGAATACACTAAAAAACTTGATTTATCCGAATCGCGTTTATACGAAATACGTAAAAAAAAAAAATATGTCATCTCAATATAAAAATCGATACATCATCGAAAAATCATTACCGATATAACTATGGATAATATACCAAACAAATGATTTGAGTTAACATTGTACATACATAGCGTTCATTAAATGTTCACGTTTTTTTCTTGTACAACATTGTTGCTTTAACAACGTTGTACACATTTAGTCTAATCACCTTCGGATAATCGAGTTTGTCTTTGTGGTGTAAATAGGTTAAACTATCCGATTTGAATCCGAAATTCTAATGGTCGGAAATTGTATGTAATCTCCAATATGCTTCACACTGTGAATGCTACAAGTGGCATATACATTGTGCAACAGGTGAAGGAGCATTCAGTCACTTGTGCACGCTCACCACTGCACAAACTCGCACAATAGCGACATTTTCTTTTAATGTATGCCAAACAACTGGAAGATCTCTCTCATCATATAATGGTGAAATTTGTATAAACACAACCAACTGGATGTCCATTCTGTATAATCATTGTTATAGGTTCACAACTCATAATCTATATTATAGCATCACGAGAAAGTCCTAATAAAGTAGAAAGTCAAGACGTTCGCATGGCATTGCAGCTATATTAGTTACACATTATTAACGTTATATACATACTTATTGCATCTATAGCACATAGGCTATATAACGAAATAAAAATTTTCAAAGACCTTGTCCTAGTCTCCCCAGATGTTTTTGTTTTAAAGAAACGTGGGGATGATGAAGGCTCATTTGTTTTAATTCGAGACTAAAAAACACGCGTTCTCAATTAAGCGGGGCGAGGCTATGATGTATAAGGTTCTTCCCAACACACAAATAGAATGTTCTATATAGTTTTTGTAATTTTTTCCTTATTTTATTTTATTCTCAGGACAATGATACTCGGTGTCTTATTTTTTGAAGAGGACGTCTCTCTCTATTAATAAAGTTTCTCCTCACACAAGCTCGTCTACAGTGATGTTACATCACTGATGTGACCTGCACTGAATTTATAAACATCTGAACATGAATCGGAAAACGCATAAATCGAAGCTACAATTTCAATAAATTAGCAACAAACTTTGTCATTATGTTAACACGTGCACACAACCCATCGCATAACCCTTAAATTCAAAATGCTGATTTCATTATTCGATGGCATCATTTTATGCCGATATTAATTAACATTATTTTATGCAGATAACGATTTTTATTTGTGTATCTAGTCACTTAATCTTGCTAGGAAAAAAACAGATTAGATAACGCTTGTTGATAATGAGGATATGTACCATACTTTTATGTTGCACCCCAATATTATGTGTAAAAGAAATCTACTCGGGCTTCTAATGTATTCACCCGAGGAAACGTAAACAATCTCAAATTTATATTACACCACTAAAATTCGCTACATCATGCAAGAGCCAGTCTTCTACAGGGTGGATCAAAAGTCACTTGGCCATATTAACATGAAATGGTGACGTAAATGTTGGACCATCCTGTATATTATGCTAGATTTTTATAGAAAATTCTATATGTCAATGTATTACAATGTATAATTATAAATCTATGAGACATTTCGAAAATAGAAATTACAATGATACAGTGCGGGTCAACAAAAAGTAATCCCATACAGAAACGAGAAAGCGAATAGCTACTTTTTTCGTGGTTCACCCTGTAACTAATTTTTATCTTATGAAATGTCTATATATATATTTATGTCAGTTATAGTGGTATTGTAAAATATCCAAAATTGCTATTTCCGATACTCAGCAATTTTTCTCATACCAAGAAGTCGAGTTGCGAGTCTTCGTCGTATGTATAATGTTTCCACTGCGTTTAAATTTTTACGACAATCAAGAGACATAATTTAAAACTACGGAGATAACAAATCAAGTTCCCCCTTTTCCAAGATTTCTTTTCAACAACATAAAAATAAAACAGTAAAAAAAAAAATAAAATAAAATAAAATAAAAATAATGGTCGGAAACCACCAACTGTCATAAGCAAAAATGTGTCAAGTTTCTCCATTTTTTTTGTCACCACAGAAAAATAAATGTACAAAAAAAAAATAAATTCAAACTTTAAACATTTGTTCAGAGGGGTTTTGGAAACATGAGCACGTTCGTAGAGTATAACACACAAAAAAAAAATATAAATAAAATAAAATAAAAATCTTACAACAAACAGCTTGCGGGATATTTTAGACGTGGAATAACAAACCTTGCATTTGATCGATACATTTCAAACACAAGGAGAGAGAAAATTAACAGACAAAACACAGCTCAATGTTATATTCATTTATATATAATAACAATGATAAATAAAAACGTGTAAGTCAACAGTTCAAGTACGTACGTTGTTCGTAACAGCCTACCGTATGATTTAACATTGCCTATTTTCATTTAATGTCATAGGAAGAAAAAATAAAAGTATTTCCGATTTGAAAAAAAGCAAGGCGCCTTTTAGCGTTGTTAATATGCAGATGATGCTACCTTATCATTATTCAGTGGACACAATCGATTTGTCCTGAAGCTTCTTTTCGGGTTGTTGCTAAGCTTCTTACAGGAGAATTAGAAAAAAATTTTGTTGGGGGGTTATTCTCTACACGTACTATCCTTGTCCTTAAATGGACGAATTGGATATATATAAAAAAAAAAGAATGAAGAAAAAAAAATGGGAACATAAAAACCCCACTAGTCCTAAGTCCTAAGATAATGACTGGACATGTCGATAAAACTAAAAAATACTTCTTAAACCTTCTGTCTACTTCAATTGTCCGCAAAAGAATAATGACAAAAAAAAATAATTATGTGAATGATGTATATATAACACATACACTCTTGGTCGATTATAAAGTGTTTTTTTTTACACACACCCTCCCACGTTCTTAAAATAACACATACATCAGAGTGCGCTTAACGTTTTGGAAGATATAACTTTTGGTACTTTTCACTTTAGGGTGAAAAGTCAAGTGAAATGCTCCAATAATTTTTATGAGATGTAAAAAGCGTTGATAATGTAAAAAATTTTCTACTTCCTGTCATTTTCGACGCTTAATAAAAATAAAAAATAAAATAAAACCCAGGGTTCGATTCCACCCTGCGATATTATTATTATTTATTTGCACTTTGCAGGCACGTTAGACTCATTTCGATAACTAAATTATAGTTTGTCAATTGATATACATGGTGTTTCGGTACAACAATCTTTTGTGAAACACCCTGTATGAGTGCCACATACTCATATTTGATATCACCCACTCATCCATGAGTGTCAAACTCAGTTTCATAATCGTTAGTACATTTATGAACACGCTCAGTAAGCTACACATTGACAGACCATTTTTTTCATATAGTGTGTCACACAACCTTTTAAATAACCTCTGATCCTTGGTTAGCAAAAATGCAAATGTAGCATCGCTACTGTTTGTCAATAAGGTTAGCAACCACTTTCTTTTGTTATAATAAGGTACACTACTTGTATATAAAAAAGATACATAACTGTAAACACACACACAGAAAAAAAATAATACTCACCATGATGGCAGATGGTAGTAGTAGTTCAAGGTTGACAGTTTTGAATTCCAGATTTTGGGTCATGGCATGTCATTCCCTTCTTTTAAGTCTACTGTCTCCGGAAATAGTTTTCAGGACAAACTGTACTCTGGAAAAAAATAAAAAAGAGAAAACACAAGACAGTACTTTGTTTTAATCGTGTGACAAGGCCAGTATTAAAGTTAGTTGCAAAATAAAATGTCTATATATAAGTTTTTTTTGTTGTTGCTATACTGTAGCGTTTGCCCTTAGAAATTGAAAGTCTTGGACATATCATGCACGTGAACCCACAATTCAAGCTTATTTTGAATATCCAAAGAAACTTCACTGGAAGTCTTATGGACGTATCTATCATCATACATTTGAATCTGCAATTTAAACCTATTTTTTGAATATCAAAATAAACTTCACATAACATAAACTTGACATTAAAGCCTTTCACTTTCTATAAATACCTATAAATTATGGACATGCATGTGAATCCCCAATATTAGGCCTATCTTGAATATCCTCAAAACTTAACATCAACTCAAATGACATTATTTACATTTCGTCTGCTCGGTTCAACGTGTTATTTATGGTACGGTAGCAAGTTTACAAAATTGCGTTCCGGCAGTTCGGTAGTACCGTATGTCAAACCATCATAGTTACTTGTAATGTTGTGTAAGAAAATTGCATTTATAACTTATTATTGACATTTATTATTACTACACCACACATTTATACCACTTAATGGATGTTTTCTTTTTTCAGAGACTGCTTTGATTCTCCCAGCAACGTTCAGTCACATTCGTACTATGAATGCCACTCATGACATCCGAAAGAATTTACGCCTGAAGTACCCAAAGGATCCTGTCAAAGAGAACAGCAAACAGTAATTATATTTACATTTCTTCTTCAGCTCATTGGTATTCTCCGTCAACACCTCGATTAACAAAAACTGTCTTGTAAAATAAAAAATAAAAATTTGCTGCCCAACTCTAATCTTCTGGAAAACTTCTGGAAACTCAATTAAATAACCTTTCACTTCATACATTGTAACTCACTTTTTGTTGTTGTTTATTTTGATTTACACTAAGCCATTTTAAACACCCCTGAAACTTGTTTTTTATAACATTTGTGTTTTCTAATGCCTATTTTTAAAAGAAAAATAAGCATCTTTTTATTTTTTATACTTAGCAAACGATAATTACCTTTTCAAACATTTTCACATCATAAAACAAGTTGTTGTTTTTTAACATAAAAAAAAGCAAATATGTGGGTTTTTTTCTGGACTTAATCAATAATATAGTTATTAAACTACACAATCATTCTGTTGTAATCTTTTTGGTACCTTTTTTTTAATTATAAGACTTGATAAATTAGGTTTTTTATCACAGAATAACTTTTTTAGCGGGAAAATTGAGGTCAATGCCATGATCATCAACATCTTCAACCATAATCATTTATTGATGAGCAATGACGTCATTACACGCTTGAATCATAGGAACCATTTTGGGTCTCAGTAGCAAACCGCAAAAGTAGTACTGGGTTTCACGCTGTGAAAAAAAATAGCTAAAAAAGATTCCATGTAAATTTTAGCAAAAAATAAATAATATAAAGCAGAAACAATTAGCAATACCTTATGTTTTATAGTATGTCCCAAAAAAACACATTATAAAATAAGACAATGTTTTATTTCACTAGTGAAAGAAATTATGGCAAAAAATAATTGAAATACAGGTAGAAGATTAATCCAAAACTTAAAAACAATGAAAATAGTAAATGAAATACAGTTAATAAACATCGTACCAATTTATAGTGTAAAATATTATCTCATACCAACGTTCTAACATTCTAAAATGTGCTAATTGTATTCTAGAGTGAAATTTTTTGGTACTGTACCAATGGCTTGGCATGTACTTGAATGTACACAGTATTTTGTAATTTAGTAATTCCAGAAAAGTATATAATTTATAAACTTGTTGAAAGAACAGTGTAGAAAAAACAAGTCCAAAATTTCGCAAAAGAACCAGAAAAACCTTCATGTATTTGCAAAAACCCATAAATACCCACAATACCACATACAAAATAACGCAGATGAAAGAGCGTATCTAAATATCAAAATATCCATCCCAAATAAAACTCATTCGTTGAATCTGTAGAAATACTTTTTTACATTATATCCTAACTAATGACTTTACGAGTGGTTAACCAGAATAAATAAGCATAACTCATTTCCGAAGAAAAAAAAATATTTCTAGTAATTTCTCATACAGTACATTATTAACCAATAACCATTGTTCAGAAAATGAGTTTTGTGAACCGGAGTTTGACTTTTATGTAGCGGTTAATGAAACCCATTAATCGCTACCAAAAGCAAATGTGACAACTAGCTAATTAATGGCGGTTCAATAAATCAATAAATTCAAGTGAAATTCCATTCGTGGTTTGATGTCTCATTTTGCACCATTGAAACAATCCCCTAACTCGAGAGACAATTTGTGGTTCACAAGGGTCGGTCATTGGCAGTGTTTTGCCATGACCATCTCAACATGGCATTTCACTTGAAGGTTTTAACCTCTGTCCTTTCTGTCTCTCTTTTTTTTTTTCATTTTTTTATATAGTCTCATTTCCCCCCTCTTGATGTGACAAACCTCCTTTTCATTCTTCACCATCATCATCAGCACAGCAAACGCTGAATCTTCCAAAACAACATTGCTGTTAAAATGTTTACACTCAGCGTTTGCAATCGAAACACACGTTAAACTATTCAGATTTACTTCACACCCCAACCGACGAAAATTAATTTTTAATCCCCAACTGATACAGTTTTTCATGATTGTATGCACCGATTGGATACAATTATAAATAAAAATGTTTTGTTGATACAGTGGAATCCGGTTATTGTGATCACTTTGGGACCAGTGCTTTATAACAACAAGAGTTGGCTGATAACATTAAACGATGGAAAATAAAACATTACACAGTGTCTTAAGACAGGCTGATATTGATAACGATAGCCGACTGACAACATTATCCGTGATTATAATAACCAGATTCCACTGTAGTTGAATTGCCAGAATACGCACGGTGTTCCAGATTAGGTCTAGTCAAAATTTCAACCATAAATTCTATATATTCTTTGCTACACAAAGCAAAAGCACCATATAGACATGGGTCCAAAAAATGCTTCTAAGATGACGCAGGGCAAAGTCACCAATGCATAGGCCTATTGTTTCTTAATTGCTGAAGAAATGCAAATGAGTGTTTTCGGACCCATGTTTATATGGGTCGTTTGCATTGATGTGTGGTTAAAATCTGACTAGACCTTTCAGGAACACCCTGTATCTCAGAAAACGACTCTTTTTGTCATTCTAAACGACTGGCTTCGTTTATGACCAAATCGTCTCATTAATTCGAATTATTTTCCATGTTAAGATACTGCGTGCTGTTCGAAGTGACAAAGGCAGCAAAGGGTTGCCACAAAGGCGAAGACGTCAGCTCGTACAAAGCGCTTCAGGTCGGACACACCGTTTGCGTACAGTGCGAAGACATGGCCATGCGAAAATATCTCGGATACCGCTGCAAGGGGCACGGCATGGAGGAACATTCGTCTCGTTTCAACAGCATGAACCAACCCTCTTGCCACGGACGGTGGATCAGGAAGAGCGTCCACGACACTTGTTCCTGCGCCCACGGCGCAAACTTCATATTCGTTTGAAAGTAAAAATCGGGTTCAAACTTTTGCTAGGACATCATAATAGGACATTTTCATAGCTTTCTGCGAGGTTTGGTGCGTAAAAAAAAACAAACGAAGAGTTCGATTTTAACGCATCGAGCGACGATGGGAAGATTCACGATAAAAAACAAAATAACAACGAGTCAATGTTTTTAATTAAAATGCCACTACGTATCAACTCGTGAAACAATCGACCGAAAGGTCTTTTATCATAGAATAGGTCATCGTAATGAAGATTTTGTTCTGTGACACGATTGGCAAGCCATTCTTTTAATACGGTATTACAAAATCAAAAATCAATTTATTTTAATGTCTAACCAAATTTTTTTTTTAATATATTTATAATAAAAATCTATGATCCTATAATTATCACTTGTCATTCAAACTCAAAATTTCTGAAACGTTAAAATTTAACATAAAAATTAATCACCTTGTTTCACGAGTTGATTGTCTTTTTTTTTATATTATAAATATAATTTTTCCATTTTACGTGTGTTACTGGTAATAAGTAGAATCAACGCATTCTATAGAATGTCTGAAATAACATCTTATAGACAACTAAGTTTAAGTTTAGTTTCCTGTAAAAAACATTAATTAACGAGGCCTAAAATTTAAACCATCACCATTTTGTTTTTTTTTGCTTAACATAACTATTCCAATGCTGCCTAATTTCATACATTAACTAATCCAGGCATTCTATGGAATGCCTGGATTCTCGTAGCATTACCAGTAACGTATGCAATAACTTTTTTTGTACAGTTTTAACAATTTCCGCTGCAATAATTAAAACAACAACAACTTGTAGATAGAATATGTTTTTCGTTAGGTTTAGTTTTGAAATACGTGCAACTAGTTTAACATTTCACATAGTGAGTGTTGATCGAGCTGTGGAATATGTTACACCACGTTGTTACTAACGCTTTATTTGGGCTTTATAATTAAAACCGAAGTTGGAAACTTCTACGTACAGTATATATATATATAAAAAAATAATAATAATAATTTTTTTTCCTCCCTCGGGAATGTTTTATTCTTTAAAATGTATTAATTTTTTTTTATGTTATTATTTTTTTATGACCCAAAGTTCACACAACCAGACTATAGACTGCCTTTCTTTTTTATAATGAGAATTTATACATTCTCGTAAATCTTTTTTTAAACAAATATATATATACAATTATTATGTATATATATATATACTATTATATGATTTCACATTGTTACCGTTCAACTACTCGCCTCATTAAGATGTATTATGTCAACCAAAGTGCATTAGATCACTCTCAGTTTTAGAATCATTAATGATACGATTACTTAATGTTTTTATTTCTCCCTTTAATAAAGGTTTGTAATAATAAAAATTATAAAATTAAAAAAAAATATATTTACTTTTGTCGTTATTTCTATTTTTTCAGCTTTTCTTGTAAATTTTATCTTCTTTCGCCTCGGCGTGTGCTGCATGTCGAGCCACGGTGAACAGATAATCGCTTAACCTGTTGAGAATTAATTACAAAATTAACCTTTATAATTTTGCAAAATTATTTTATTTTTGCATTTATATAAATCTAGCACTCTTCTTACCTGTTTAAAAACTGAAGAACTTTGGTGTTGATGTCAAAGTTGTGACTCACGGAAACGACGCGTCTTTCAGCGGATCGGCATTTCGTTCTTGCCAAATGTAAACTAGCGCTCGTTTTGCCACCACCCTATAGCAACGAAATAAAAGAAGATGCTGAATCCAATTATCGATGAACTTATTAAACAAGCGCATTGCCAACTTACAGGGAGTATGAAGTTCTTGAGCGGCGGAAGTTCGGCCGTGTATTCGTCGATCCATTTTTCCAAGTTTTGGACGTGCTCGGCAGGAAACTCGATCTGTTCTACGATACAAAATAAATGGAACAACATCTTAATATACGGAATTGGATGCCACATTTTCGGTTAGTTGAGACATCTTTACGAACATATAATAAGTAAATTATATGTCAATTTTGGAGTTTTAACATGTCAAAAAGCGTACTTACTCGAAGGTGCGGCGACTATGCTTCCTATGTCTTGCAACAGACACTGAATCTAAAAATAAATAAATTCAAACAAATCGATTGACTTAAGTACAACATTACCAATAATCATAAAAATAACAGTGGATTAAAATAAATTGGCAAAAAAAAATAATACAAGAAATGATAATAATAATAATAACCGTTTCGAGCTGGGTGATGAACTTGTGATTTTTCTCAGCTGCAAACTCGCCCGCTAATCTACAAATTAAACAAACCTGTAAATATATATAAAATGTCGAAGTTATGGTAGGAATACTACGAGATATTCCAAAACCCACTGTGTTTATTAAAAAAAACTGTATAGTAAAAAATATAAATAAATTTTATCAAAGTCAAATCCGCAGTTCATGATTTGCTTGATAATGACTACAATACTATAGACTATAGTACAAGCTGAACCCCCTTGATCAGGGCCGGATTTACACTGTAAGCTAAATAAGCTACAGCTTAGGGCCTCACAGTCTGGAGGGGCCTCAGTTTTAAAGGCTTCTCAAAAATTGATTTAAAAATATCAAATAAAAGTCTTGAATCCCAAAATAGGGGCCTCACAATTTAACATAGCTTAGGGCCTCACCACATCTAAATCCGGCCCTGCCCTTGATCCGGCAGTAGCACTGGTGGTTCGGGACGTGGAATCGACAGTAAAATCTGCAGTGAACAATTTGGTTCATAATTTTTAAATTTAGTTTATTTCGCTATTTTTTTTTGTCCCTAAGCTTCACTGGTTCGAAAACTCTGCTAATCTGGTCACTTTTTGGTTCCAAGCTTTCCGGATTAACGAGGCCCGACCTTTTCTCCATTCGATACTCGTCGGCAGAAATTATCTCACCCGATGGCGCTCGATAATTCATCCACTGTTCCTAACGCTTCGAATATCGCATCGTCTTTTGGTTTTCGTTCGCCAGTATAGAGCGAAGACATTCCTATGAAATTAATCATCAATCTATTGAAACAGCTTTTTTATACCACAAAATAGAATTACAGACTAACTTAGTATATTTGTACCTTTGTCACCTCTCTTTGTATAAATTTTTGGCATTTTAGTAGAACAGGGTCTCACATTTCTATTGATAATGATAATAAAACACATAATTTTAACAAACATTACTGAAAATAAAAATTACAGCTTTCATACTGCAAAATATAATACACAGGGTGTCCATCATCAAGAAAGTCCTACAGTTCTTGTCCAACATTTCCTGAATGACAACGTTGAGTGAACAACACCCTGCACAATTTTCAAACACAACATAATAAAACTACATTTACCCAACTTGAAATACAGCTAAATAACTGGTGACAATTCGAACTCTTCTATTGATACGATACAATATCAAAAAGCTCTTTCGATAATTTGAAATCATTTTTACAAATGATAAAAAGTGTCCCAAAAAAAAGTAAACATTTCTAGTTCCATTTATTGACGGAAGGAAGCGCCAAACACAAGACACACGAAAATCTTGTTACATTGGCTACGTAGTCGTCCATGTTGTGCAATCACTCGCAACGAAGTTTTGGACAAAAAATGTCAAGTTATTTGTCTATTTGATCAACCCAAGTAAAATCAGACAAAAATGTCAGCTATATTCACTCCTACGAATCAAACCCGCCTCACTAATGTGGCCATCGTTCGCATGAAGAAAGGTGGGAAAAGATTCGAAATCGCTTGTTACAAAAATAAGGTGGTTTCATGGAGGAGTAAAGTGTAAGTATTTTTAACTTGATAAATTATTAAGTTTGTCAACTCGAATTTTTTCAATATTTAAACATTCTTAACCATTAATTGTTTAATATGTATATTTTAATCATATATATATATAAATTGTCATTTTTTTTTGATATAAAACCGAATGGGCCAAAAAGATGAAAAAAAAACGAGATTCTTATTATTCATTTTATAGCATCCTATGAGTTCTCAAACACAACAGGTGGTATTCGATTTATGCGAACAATTTGCCACACAGGCATCTCTTCGGTCTATGATTTTACCACGTTCTGTGGTTTTACGCGCCGTGAATCTCGCATAAATCGAAGTTGCAAAGCTGCGGCTAAAAATTCGTAGTCACTAATTCACCATCGCATAAAATGAAATGACAATTAAAATTCAGCATTGTCGAACTAAATCGCACAAGAGCATTACTTTTTTTTTCACCCGTGAGAATTTATTTTTGGAACTCGACATATTTTTTTGTATACCAGTTTTCAATGCGTCGTCGACAAACCACCGACTCAAACTCAAAATTCAATGTCATTTCGCAATGACACATTGAAAATCGTCATTGCGACGATTTTCAATGGTCGTCGCGATGACCAAATTTAGCTAAAAAATTTTGTCGAAACGTCGTCGTTTGGTTCTTTTTGACAGGGAGAAAGATTTGGACGAAGTGCTGCAAACCCACACGGTTTTTCTCAATGTATCCAAAGGACAGGTCGCCAAGAAAGAAGATCTGATGAAAGCGTTCGCCAAAGACGACCAGACTGAAATATGCAAAGAAGTACGTACGATACTATGTTCTTACACTCGTTGAGTATGCTCCTTGAACGAGATCCACCAACAATTCTGCAGTTAAAAGTTATATATATAAAATGAAAAAATGTACAGGGTGTCCACCATGAGATGTCATTGAAAATGCTTCTAGGTCACTTTTGAAAAAAATGTTGACATCTTTCACACCAGGCCCTTCCTTCAATTAACAAATAGCTATGAGGTCACAATGCAAAGACAAGTAAATTTTTTTTTACATATTACATTTACAGGGTGTCCATTTTAATCGCATATAGTTTGAAGGTAAATACGTACATAACTTAATATGATAGTGTACCTGTTTCAAAAAAAGTGACCTCAGCGCACCTCTGGTGATACGAAGAATGTCTTGGCGGTAGTCTAACTTGAGCCATGTGATCAGCATTTGTTTCTGGTTCTGCATTTCATCACATAACCTGTACTCGCGTTGCTTGGAATCTCCATTTTGGAAAAGGACTCGACGGCAGCGCCAACTGTGGCTTGTGACATGCACTACAAAAAATTCCCACATAAAACTTTTGCTGCTTTCCATTCCACCAAGCGTCGCATTGGTATGACCTGATATGAAAAAAAGCCAATGGACTTTTCCAAAATGTTGACGTCCAATATTGTGCCAATGCATGTTGTCGTACTACATGATAAAGACATGCAACAAATTTCTCGCTTGAAACAGATTCTGAACAAGGGTGAACTGCAAGTTTCAGAGAAAGAACGCCAAGCGCAGTTGGATTCAACGTTCAAGGACATTGCCACCACGGTTGCCGAGAAGTGCGTCAACCCCGATACGAAACGACCCTACCCCGTCACCATGATCGAGAAAGGAATGAAGGACATCCATTTTTCCATCAAGCCGAACCGAAATGCCAAACAACAGGTTAGACATTCAGAATCAATAGGAATTCACTGATAAGTTCTTTTTGTGTGGCAAGTGGAGCAATTTGTGGACAACTCTGACATCAGCTTCTTGTTAAACGAGAAGCTAATGTCACAGTTTGTGTCACGAATGGCTTGAATCGCCACAACAAAAAATTGCACGTTTAGGAGAGAGGCCCCTAGTGTTTTTTTAAGGTGTCGATTCCCGTAAAACTTTTTTCCATGCAGGCACTGGAAGTGATAAAGCAGCTGAAACCAGTGATGAACATCGCACGGGCGCAAATGAAAATCAAGGCGGTCCTGCCATCGCAGGGAGCGCGGAAATTGAAAGATAAGGTCGTCAAACTGGCCACCAAAGTTGAAAACGAATCGTGGAACGACTCCTCTCTCGAACTGGTAACAATCCAACGAAAATTTACAAAAAACGATTTACGCAAATTTAGCCCAACTTCATTCAAACTGCAAATTATGTAAATTCACTAAACCTACGTTTTGGAGAAAATGAGTTTGTAAACGCGTGTCTCGCAGTCACCGAGAGCAGGAATTGACGTAAAAATTCACGCAACCGACTCGTTTCAGATCTTCCTCATCGATCCTGGCTGCTATCGCGAAGTGGACGATCTACTTAGAACCGAGACCAAAGGCAAAGGGACCATGGAACTGCTAAGTCTGAAAGACGTGGAAGAAGGTGACGAGCAGCTGGAATAAGTTTCTTTTTCTAAGACTTGTTTATATGTAAAAAAAAGTCCAATTTATTGATGAATAAATACGTTGTTGATTTGTAACCCACAATTTTTGTAGTCTTGTTTCAAATTCCGTCTTGCAGTTTTTGAGTTTCCAGTTGCGACTGTGCTATATCCCGAAGCGCTTGCTGAATCTGTTCCAAGAGAGCCTCGCCTCGTCGGACGACGTCCTCCAACTTGCGGGAACTGTCCTGGTTTTCGCCTTCTAACCGTTGCAGACTTTTGGCCTACGATCAAAACACGTTGCGGACGAATTAATGTATGGGTAGGTATTTTAAAATTTCATGATGGAAAATAAGTCGAGATTGATAAATCACCTGTAACTCGGGGGTCGAGTCATCGCTAGGTAGTGAATCGATAAGGACGTCGATGTCTTTCGCAGTTCTGGCAATCAGAGTGGCAAACAGTTGAGCGTAATCTGCAAAAGAATTTATATCATTCGTTGATCACTGTAAATCTAAAAATAGGCACGGTGTTGTCAATTTTTATCGCAAACCTTCTTGTGATTGTGGAGGCGTTTTGTTTGACGATCTGTCGAAGCCAGGGAAGCTTGCGGTCGGAGCAAATTGTTGCAAAATTCCAATGCTGTTGCAGAAGTTTTCGGCTTGCTAAAATAAATCACAAACAATACGATCAACATGTAATAATAAAATGCGTAGGACATGTTTCCGAGCCATTTTGACAATTGTAGTGTCATTTGGTGTTAAGGTCACCAACTATAGTTGTCAAATGTATATGAATTAAGGGCTGGTTTCACTAATGCTAATCAAATGTTAATGTCCACAATATACTTCTATAGTATGAAATTTTCTATTTATACACCATGTATTAATACAATTTAATTTCAACATGTGGATTGGTTTAGAAAACAATAGGATTACTGTGATAACATTTGTGGTCCCTGGTACGCCCAACTTTGTTTTGGCCCTTTAACCTACATTAAATTGCACAGAACTCATTATAACTAGATGTTCAGCTGTTTTAACATGTAATATGCATGGCATTTCAATAGTTTATTCACTAAAATTTAATAAACTACTTACTAAATTGACAGCATCCTGAATTTGAGTCAAGCGATCCGCCATGATTGTTTTGTTTTACGTTGCGTTGCTATTATGATATGACGTCATCACTCAATTCACTTTTGTTTATGACGTCATTGTCAAAGTTATAGAGGCTCACCTTTGCATATCATACCTTTTAAAGTTGATGTCAACAACAAACGCTTTCTGATTTTTAAATACGTGTACGTGGAAACAAATTAAAAAAATTACGTTAAAACAAGAAGCTGATTGTGACGTCATGCATTAATATGCTTCAAAATTCACCAGGTGGCACTACAGTCGCGTCTCCGGTAGTTTCCGTTTCCCACATTCCCAAGCTTCATTTCGATTTTTGTCACTCCTAAAGAAGCGTCAGAAGCGTGTTCGTGTCTTAGCGACTTAAAAGTAAGTATAATTGGGTAAAAAACGACCATCCTCCTGTTAATTCATTACAATCCACTTTTGCTATATACATATAGTATTTAAAGGATTTAAACTTTATTTCTTTAATTTATATACAAAAAAAAAAGGTCATCCCTTGTTAGGCCTAACTAGGGTTAGGAAACTGTACACGTGTTCAACAAAGTCGAGTTTCCTATGAAATAACGATTAATCGATTTCACTACAACTTTTTGGCGTTAACTCAGTTTAAATATTGTTATCTTTCGTGGATGCATCTTTTTTAAGTGTAAATTGTAACAATTGAACATTTTTTCTTTGTTCGATACAAAAGATCTCTTAACAGTGTAGTTGAAACCCATTATCAAAAGTTAACTATAATCAATTTAATTACCAATTAAGTTTGGTTGTTAATTGTAACTTAATAGTATGTGCTAAAAAAAAAATTAAAGCTTTTTTGAAGTAAGAGAATATTTTTTTGGATGTCCAGTAATGGACAGTGTACCGTATGTACCCTATCGACCATTTTTGTTGTAATACATGTACAGTGTATATAATCAGTTTGTGCCAAAACTGTTCTGAAGGGGTTTTTTTTTGGCATGGTTTAAGACAATCCATGTAGGCCTGTACGTAATTTGCACATAACACAAGTTTCAGATAAACACAATTAATGGAAAGACTTGTTGATTTCAGAATGCGTCACGTGGCCGCTTACCTGTTGTCCGTTTTGGGCGGAAACAAATCACCCTCGTCCGAAGATGTCGAGAAGATCTTGAGCAGCGTTGGCATCGAAGCCGACAAGGAGCGAGTCTCCAAAGTCATTTCCGAGCTCAACGGCAAGAACGTCCAGCAGATCATCGACGAAGGTAAATTGACAAATTGCAAGGTGTTGTGCAGGTTTATGAGTTTTTGACAACTGTTGATGATGATCAACCTTATCACCATCTTTCGGCTGAGTGCTTTGATGATATTCCTTTTATTACCTGATGACAGTTTTTTTCAATTTTGTGGTCATTCTATGAATTGTGATGGAATCGTACATGATTGATTTTATAATAAAATTTCTTGCCGTTCGTCAGGTCGATTGAAACTTGCCAGCGTTCCTGCCGGTGGTTCCATCGCAGCTCCAGCTTCGTCAGCGGCCGCCCCAGCTGCAGCGGACAAAAAGGAGGGTGCGTAAAAAATCTTTGAAATTTTTCGTTCTTTTGTGGTTGTCAAGTTTTAATTTCATTGGGACTAACTATTTTTTGTTCCTTTCTTTTGCAGATAAAAAGAAAGAGGAAGAAAAGAAGGATGATTCCGAATCAGAAGGCGATATGGGCTTTGGCTTGTTTGATTAATTATTGTGTAATGGCACATTAAAAAAAAAAGTGGAACATTTTTGCTTTGTCTTGTTTTCTATTCTTTTGCAATTGGATGATTGGTACTTTTCCGGTTATAGCGAGGCCCGTCCGATGTTGCTATTTGCTTATGGGTTTATTTTGCAAGTTAGGTTGGGAAAAACAAAGAAATGTATTGTTTTGTTTTCCTAACCTACCATGCAAAATAAACCCATAACCAAGTACAATCAAGTGTTGTACAACATCGGATGGGCATACAACATCTAACTGGAAAGTACCAGATGATGCTTCATATTGTATTGTAGTTTATCTTCAGTATTAAAAAATATATATATAATTATGAAAAATAGCTTTAAAATGTTAAAACTCGATCTAAAATTGATGTTTTTTTGTTTTTTTAGTAAATGTCTCGCTGGTGATAAATTTAGAGGAAATGTTGCATATAACATTGTTTAATTTGGATTTTTGTGAATTAGTTTAAAATTATGAGTAATACCCCTTTTAGATTTGGTCCCAATTAACTGCACTTTTCCTGGGGTACCACCATTAAATTTGGTTTCAAAGGCTGATAACTGATAAACCAATAACCAGGTTGGTATAAAACTCATTTTACATGAAATTTTCCAATCAACTTCAACTTTTTCTGACCATTTCCAGACAAGGTATGTTTCAGCTTTTGGTGTACCAATAATGGTATTGTCAGAAAAAGTTGGACATGTAAAATGAGCTTCACAATTATTACACCAACTATGCAAAAACTTTTGAAGCTATATAAAGAATGCTATTTTAGCAGATCAATCCAATACTATAATATAAAAATATGGCAAATTCAATTAAGAATTTATTCTAACTTAAGATTTGTTGGTGCAACACTATTTCAAGTTTTATCCTGAAACCGTGGTTTTAGCATTAACCTTTGCTGTATCCTGCATGATGAAGTAGATAGCCATCCACTTGTAATCTGCAAAGAAAAAAGGATTAACCATTAATTTACGGGAGATGATTTCCTCAATTACCATATATATATATATATATATATATATATACACACTATGTTAAGAAATAACTTATACGTTTTTCCTTTTACAATGGTTTGCTTTACAAATCAGTGGATTTGAAAATCTTGAAACAGTAAAACACCTATAATAACAGGTCATTATAGTACATTAGTATACAGTTATACAGCATTAAAGGCCTGTTGCAGGCAAGGCTATTATAGTGCGACAACTGTGTGAGCTTCTTCCTCATTAATAAAAATTGGTTGGCAAGAAGCTGACGTCACACTTGTCAACAAATTGCTTCACTTGCTATACCAAGAATTGCATTTGCCAGGTAATATGAAGATACGTGTATCTTGTGGATATGTACTGGTTGTTTACCTTATATTTGTGAAAAATAAATATTTTATTTATCATTACAATTGCCAACATAGTAGAAATGATTTTCTGTTGATACATTTTGAAATTTCTTGATTGAAGCAAAATTTTATTGGAGAGGAGGAGGAAAAACACAAAAACAGAAATACGTGGAAAATGCTTAAGACATTTTTTCATGTTTGTTTAAGATGTTTCTCAACATCCTTTGGTTCCAATAAAAAAGTGTATAGTAAATGTGCATTAAAAGTATATTGCAGTATAAATGTGCACTAAAAGAATATTTAGTTTATTATAATAAATGTGCATGATTAGTATATTATATAGTATATGTGCATAATTCACTCCTGTACACCTATAGTGCAGAATTTCATAATCAAGACAACTTGTATCCAACTGTAAACCAATTACACAGGTGTACAAACCGGACATTACACAGTAACAAGGGATTAATTATTCAGATCAACTGATTAACCAGTCTAATTTTTTTTATATATATATACTTATATATAAAAACCAACCATATCATTATATACGAACGCTGGCAGACTAAACATGGAAAGTTGAACAAGAAAAACAAACAACAAATATGATAAATGACCTCTAAACGAGCTAAACGGAAACCACGCTCGCTTTAGCTAGGGTGTAAGCAGCTTAACAATATAAATGGTCAGAGCAAGCGGAGATTGTTAGCAAAAAGTTGCAAGTTGTGAACATGGCTGCGTTAGCGGCTGAAGTGACAAACAGTGTGTGGCATGCCTTTAGTGCTTTGGATGAAAACAAATCGGGACAGGTTTCCAAATCTAAGCTAAAGGTAAGCTGTTTACATGTTACAAATGTATAATTGTCAACTTCAAGTTTTTTTATTTCGCGCGTCATTTGATTTTGGAATCGGATAGCTGTTGTTGGACAAGTGGATCGCAACTTTTCGAAATGAGTTTTTAAAGCATATGATTCGGTTAAGTGTTTGACTGGAAAGTTGTTTTTTTTTCAACAATTGCTGTTTGGTTTTATATACACATATTCAGTACACTTTACAAAGTAATTTTTTTACAGTTTGGCTATAACAAATTCGATGTATTCTATTTTTAAATTTTATATTTTGTAAGCTTGTTATAGCATTGTAAACAAGGGGTGTAGCCACCTGTTTTGCCATATTTATCCTGCACGTATTGCCTGGAACTGGTTCAGTTTGAAATATGACAAAGTGTTGAACTAGCACGAATTAGACGCTATAATAACGTACAAAATAAGGGACGCTTTATATAAATACACGATAAAATAAATATTTTGTTATAATATATAGTAACATTATATTATATATATTTTTTAAATATTTGAATTTTTTTAATAATTTTGTAAAATTTCTTGATTTCACTTTTATTATAACACAAGTGAATAGGGTAACCCATACATTAACTTTAAAAAAAGTTAAATAAACGATTTATTATAATTTTATATAATTAGTTATATAAATGATATTAGATAAGTTTATATTAGCTATGATACCGGCGAATGTATAGAATCTAGGCATTCTATGAAATTCCAAACCTGGTTTAGGCAATCTATGACATTGCCATTGGAATAATAGTTGTTAAACAAAAAATCAGGTCTAAAATTCAGACAAAACTTTCTTTTTTTTATCAAAAGAGAAAATGTTAACTTCCCTTAATTACAGGTAGTGCCATTTCATACTTTGCCATGTGCAATAAACAGCTAGGTTTTTCTATACATTGGGTCCTATTTCTGGATTCTATACATTGCCAGTGACAGATATAGTGTACATAAACAGCGTGCATGATTGCATGTATGTAGTAGTAACTGTGTCTATTAAACAGTATATTATACATTACAGTACATTTATACAGTATAGCTACTGGTATATACAGCGAGTTTATACTATACCGAGTAAAGTAATCTGCATGTATACTATTGTATTATAATACACTTACACAAATGCAAAGGTGTATGTGCATGTGAGAGAATAACTGGCATCCTTACATAGTCGCGCACAGATATGTACATTGTACAGCGTATACAGGGTGTCTGAAAAGTTCATACATAGGAAGAGGAACCAAGGAGAAAAGGTTACATTATATATGGACATTTTTGAAAACCTTGTACTGGTGTGTGTGTGTGTGTGTATTTATGT
>JAQIWH010001822.1:0-28450 GCA_034695005.1 Cryptops parisi
AATAAAAAATAAAATACAACAGTCACTTACGTTACATAAAATGTGACAGTACTTTATGAAGGTTGAACTTGCAATTTTATTCCTGTTCCGTTTTCATGATTTGGAAATTGGAACTTGTTGTCGATTTAGATAAAGGGTCTAAATCGACCTCAAAATTTAAACAAAAAACCTCGTCTAAATCGAACTCAAAGATTTATTGGATACCTCAATAAATCTTGGGATCCAAGATTTATTGAGGTATTTAAAATACAAAAATAAAATAAAATAAAATAAAATACTGATCACCTCCGTTACCAAGCTTATCTCTTTACATTAAAATGGATAACCTGGAAAAACTGCAACGGACTTGATTGGTTACATGCTTAGTCATGTACTTACATTCATTATGCACCGATTTTTTCTTTGCTTCTTGCAATAGCTCGTTCAGCTTTGTAATCTTGTCAATCAGCGCCTCCACATCCAGATTTGAATCGTCCATTTCTTTTTCTAGATTAAAGGTGGTCGTGTTAACACAAGTTGCAGCTCTGGCTAAAGCACTATTTTCCATGTCAAGCTGTGAAATCCTTTCCTAAATGCACACAAAAAAAACTGTCAATACATAATAAACAACTAAGAATTCTAACACATGAGGAGTTGGATGGAATAACGACGTAACTCAAAAAATGTAGTTTTGAGAAAAAGGACAAAAAATTTCAGGCACCTTCAAATTTAAGATTAAAACAAATTCCTGTCAACTGTATATATCTATAATACAAGGAAAATAAACAGGATTTGCAAAATAAAATCTGTTAACTTTAGTTGACAGGCCTCAAGTTACAGGGTAATTTAAAAATGCAATTACACCTTTTATTCCAAATATCGTGCTAGTTTAAAAATGTATTTACACCGTTTTTCTAAAGATCAGAATCTTTTCCATTGTTTTGGAAGAGAAGCAAGCGAGTGAAAAAAAAACAGAAAGTGAAGCGATACAAAGAAAGAAATCACAAAATAAATCAGATTTACAATAGTCGCATTCCATATTCTTGCTCCAAAAGTGCAAATTAGAATGCCCAGTCTGCTACCCAAAGTCTTTATCCTATGGACTGATCTAATATTCAATGTACGCAGTTTAAGGAATAAACGACGTAAGTGGGTTTACGCTGTTTTTCCACCCAACTCCTCGATTACAAGATTGATCTCAAGTTAATAACGTCATCCTGTTTCATTTTATGTAACTCGAACTTCTACTTCTTTTATTAATTTTTATTTATTTTATTCAGATATAATATATTTTTAAGATTTAAATAAAATTCAAATTTAACCATTCTTACCTTTAATCTCTGAATTATCATTTGGTCTTGCTGACGCTGTCGGTCGTAAGTCCCAACTGTTTCCGACAATTCGGCAAGCTTAGCTTCTAGTTCCACTATTCGAATTTCACTGATTTTGGCCATGTTGTTCAGTTGCCGTTCAGTTTCATTCATCTTTTCCTGTTCTTTCTGCATATTTATCCTGTGTTGTTCCTATCACAAAAAACAAACAAACAGTATTTGTAGCGTTATAGCAAAAACGAACCGGACAGATTCATTAGTCAAGGCTATTTCATTACATGCCCTTTAGGAATAGTTATTCTGAATCATCCTGTATAACAAACAACAATCATCAAGAATTTATGAATTGTTGTACCTTGAGCTCTATAAAATTGCGTTGCAATTTTGAAATTTGAAATGATGATTCTCTCGCTGCTTCTTCCGTCAGTTGCAATTTTTTGGACGTCTTTGAGAGAGTAGCTTTTAACTCGGCTACGCTCTTAGCATCCTGATCAATCTTCACTTGATTATCTTTGAATAAATTTGCCACTTGCAACTCTTCCAACTATTATTAAAAAATATGTAAAATTAAAATATAAAAACAAAAAATTTTTTTTACCGAGATTGCAAACACGAGTTAAACTTTCAATAAGAAGCCAAACCTTGTTCTCTAGTTGTTCTTTCAAATTCCGTTCATCAGTTATGCATTTTTGCAATTCTCTCACCATGATTTGCTGGTTGTTCTGTTCTTTTTCATGTTCATACTGCTGGGTACGTAATTGCAATTTTAACTGCAAAAATAAATAAATTAAATTAATAAATAAATGAAACCCCAACATTAGTAAGCAACAACCTGAACAGAATAACCTGTCTGTATTTAAACCAATTTGTGTATTTAATTAAAAAATTAAGTTATGACATTATATTATGCCAATTCACCTTTTGAATCTGTTCCTTCAATGTCTTTTCATTGGCGTTGTTTTTGTTCTGCTCATCTAAGAGGCGTTTCTCTAGTTGGTCTTTTTCTTGCTGAAATGTAATACATCACACTGCTCAAACCCTTTTTTGGTTTGGCAAGTAGAGCAATTTGTGAACCACTTGTCCGACCAATTGGTTTGACCAAAAAAACTGACATCACAGCTATGCACAAATTGCTCAACTTGCCACACTAAAAACTGCACGTGACAGGGGTGCACAAGACACGACCTCAAAGAATATCAAGCAATTACTGAAATAGAATTGACTAATTAATCGTACGTTAAGCTTTCTTTTATCCGCAATGTAACTTGCTTCCATGTGAGACTTTTCACCCGTTACCGTCGACAAAGCTTTTGTCAACGTTGTCACAGTTTCTTTCAGTTGTTCTACATTTGGTTCTGTGGCTGCAATCTTAAAAATAAAATGCATACAAATATATCACATTGATTTTTAATTAACACACTGATCAAGGTGATTTGAACATGTATGAAACTACGATACCACTAATTAGCTCTACCTGCGCATTCAATGGATCACTGAATTGTGCTTTTTGAAACGACGTTGTAGCAGTTGTTGTTGTTTTGGATGATGATGGTGTTGACGCATCACTAAGACTTTTTAGCGTCACTTCAAGAGCTGATTTCTCGCTCTGCAAGCTCTTGTAAGCTGCAACTACATCTAAAAACGTAGTTTAATAATGTTCAAAATGACTATATCCAGACATTTCAAAAAATAATTTTTATAATACTTTTAAGACATACGCCTGAATTTTTTCTCATAATTAGCAGCTTTTGCTTCGATCTCTTTTATGTAGTCCTTTCTCGTTTGATCCATAATTCTACAATATAAACCCGTATAATTTTTATTCAGTACTTATACGTAGGGTAAGTTAACTTTGAAAAGTTATTGATTCGTTCCATTTCAGAGTGTAGTATATTACAAAGTATAATAGACTATTATTTAAAATTCGGTTGTTTTGTTTTTTTAATTGATTCAAAAGTTTATGTCAAACAAATGGGGTGATGGTATTTGGAACTCCATATTCTTCAATTCCAATAGGAACGAAATAATCACCTTAATCAAAATGTTGATACCATACATGCGTAGGTGTGTTCTTATCCAATGCTTTCTTGTGGTAGCATAATGGAATAAACAGATGTTGAATATCTAATGTACATAATTACAACTACAGCAGCATACTGTTGGAAGAAATAGCAAACATTTTTAGTAAATAAAAAAACAGCACGAGAATAATGGATAGAAATGTTTAATAACTGATAAAATAAAATTTACAATTCAATAAGGAAAAAGTCACATAAAAGCTTTGAAATAATCACACATTTGATGATAAACAGTGCCAATCAGTTGATGCTAATTTGTGCTCATTGAGGTTAGGTGAGTTGGCAAACATTTTTTATTCAGTTTATTTATTATTTAAGTTAGTTTTGTTTTGTTAGGAGGGTGAGGCGCACCGACTACAAGGATTTTTGTTTAGAAATTATAGTCAGATTTTATTCAGACAAATGTTTCGTTTAGAATTTGAAGAACAAGTTGAAAAGCTTGAGATTTTACTAAACGCATGCATATGCTCAGGGTGAATTTTTGTTTTTACAAAAATAATCGTTGGCATAAAATAAAGTTCAAATTAAAAAAACAAAACAAAGCTAACGCTGCAAATACACGAATAATTCTGATTTTAAATTTTGGATTCAAAATTTTGGGAAAAATTCTGACTACTTGTTATGATTGTCACCTAACTACAGATGGTACTATATAGCATCATTCAGCAACACCCAAGTGATAGTGACATGTCATCTGACACGTTTTACCGTTACTAAAGATTCACAGGATTGTTTTCGAAACGAACTAGCTTACCATAAATAAAGTTACTTATATGAATTTAATCATGTTCTCTTACCAAACACCTGTAAATGTAAAGATGCCACGACAACTCATCGCTGTGTTTCACACAGTGATAAATAAACCCGGAAATGTATATAGGAAAAAGCAATTTTTATCATCGATTATAGTGATGTGGAAAGGTACAGGAAGTTTGACAATGACATAGCGTAGGATAGGGGATAGAACTTCCTGTTGTGCTACATTTTCAATACACGTGTTGGTAGTAACACGAACACGTTGATTGCTTTTATACTGTTTTAGATTGTACTATAACTGGATTTATAAGGTGAGTAAGTGCTTTAAAGTAATGATTATAACAAAACTGTATATGGGTGGGACCTAGAAAAGGTCTCGTCACAAAGAAAACACGAATAAGGTTTCTCTCCCGTGGGCATTTTCGTTATTCTGACCAAAAGTCTTGCCGGGTCGCAAAGAGGGCACAGGTAAGGTTTTTCTCCAGTGTGGATTCTCATTCTGCGTGAATTCAAGTTATGCCGAATTTAGTTGTTTTTTCAAAGCACATATTTAATCGTTTTGCTTACGTGTTGTACTTCTAACTTAAACTAGCTTGTGTGGAAACTATTTACAGATGATGTGTATGTAGTATATATATTTAGGTAGTATATTACATATTGATCAATAGCTTGAAAATGTTCTTTAAGCACCTCCTCCCTCCCACTCATGTTGTGTGGGTTCAGTTTGGGGTCTGACACTGTGGGGCAGGTTTTCTCGGGGCACTCCCGTTTTCTCCTGCATCATAAAACCCTGTTCCACGTTTATCATCCCCATCTCATCATCATTTCTGTATTTCCAATTTAAATAAAGTCTGAGGGCCAAATGACATAGCTGTAAAAGCCAGTCGGTGCCCTCGTTAAACCCAAAGTACCTACCTTCTCGGGATACTCCCATTTCCTCCGCATCATAAAATCCTGTTTCATCCTCATCTCATCATCGTTACGGCATTTTTTGATTTAATAAAGTTCATGTGACAGTCAAATGATATACCTCAACACACACAAGTGCATTTTTTAACTACAAATACCTACTTATTTTATTACATATTGTGGTCAGAGTGTCCACCTCTGGTAACAGTGGGTCGGGTTGGCCTCCCACTCGTGCCATGTGGATTCAGTTTGAGGTCTGACATCACGGGGGCAGGTTTTCTCGGGTTCTCCCGTTTCCTCCTGCATCATAAAACTCTGTTTCATGTTTATCATTCTCATCATCATTTCTGTATCTCCAATTTCAATAAAGTCTGAGGGTCAAATGACATAGCTGTAAAGCCAGTCGGTGGCCTCGTTAAACTCCAAATACCTACCTATTACATATTGATGATGGAACATAGAGTATACCGTCATATGGAAATGACATTCAAAATACTGTTCAGTGATTTATCTTGTGACGACAGTAATCCATTAACGTCGCTACATGAAGGGAGTTTGCGTTACTAAATGGCGTTGATGCAACTCTGTCTATGGATTTGGAAGGTTATGTTAGTTAAAAAAAAATAAAGAATCAATGATGATTCACTAAATAATCATTAATCATTTATTGGATAAGTTGTTTGTTTTTTTAACTAACCTAACCAAATTCATGGACAGATTTGCTATTGTTGCAGTTTAGCAACGTAGACCCCCGGATTACCTAAATGTGATACTACAGCATAATAACATATGATATGGATAGCATATTATAAATATACAATTATATATGCAATTTTATACTACCTGTTGTACAACAAGCTTCTCGTAATAGATAACTCATGCATGTCTGTGTAGTAACAATACTGCAAAATAAGCTACATTTACAGTGTGTTTGTTTACTGGACAATATAACTATCCACCCAGGGTAAGAGACACGAATTCCCTTCTATTTGTTACCCCACAGACCTTATTGTGAAACACCCATCAAATGATGCATATATAGCTGAATAAGGCTATTTTTTTGTTTGATTGTTTTTGATGTTTGATGGTCGGATCAAAATAGGAATTAGAAGTGGGGGTACAGTTCAGAAATTGGCATTCAAATTCTGGTAAATACTGTACTGGTTTCGAACATTGGTGGGTAATACCGTTGCCAAAATGTAAATACTGGTTTTTTAAGTTTGTTGTTATTTTAAGCAAATGTTGAACAAATACATTCACCATAGTCTCATCAAGTGCTTATTTTATTTATGCAATTTAAGTTACAACAAAGTGTAGACATTATCTGAGAAATATCTTGACTATGGTGTTTGACAAAACAAATTATGATCGTGCAGCTACTATGCAGAACATTCATATTTATTTTATTTATTTATTTATTTTAGAATTATTTTCAAGATGGACAGGATCAAGTCTGATGAAAGATTTTCCCATGTTTTGTCGGATCCACGGTTTCGTGGAGTGCCGAAACAAAAACGGAAGAATAAAATCGACAAGCGGTTCCAGGGAATGTTCACTGAGAAACAATTTAAATTAACGTATTCTGTCGACAAACGTGGTCGTCCAGTGAACTATACCACAAACGAGAATTTGGAAAAATACTATGATTTATCGTCTGGAGAAGATGATTCATCAGAGGATGAAAACGAATCGACTAAAGGAAAAAATTCAAATCAGAATTTTAAAAATGACAACCAAGATGAAACCCTCAAGCATTCGAAACCATCCACTTCAGCAGTAGCTGAACGGAAAAAGCCAGTTCCACAGAACGAGATATCAGGTAAATTGCAATGTTTCTGCACGTATGTTAACATTGAGAACACTTTCAGGTTAAGTTTAGATACACATGATTTATGTAGACATGAAGCTTTTTTATTAAATGCCCAACTATAATAATTATGAGTGAGTAGTGTAATAATTTCATTGCAGTGAAGATTATTGGAACCTAATTCTGGAAAGTCAAATCTTTTTAAGCAATATTTGGTGTGACATTAAGTTATCGGGTTGTTTTATTTTTGTATTCTTTGGTTCTATCATTTCTCTAATTATGTTTTGTTTTCATGCTTAGACGAGCCACATGATATTCACGACGAAAGCTCTGGTGGATCTAGTAGTGGTGAAGAAGAGGATGACGATGGAGTTGATTTGGCACGCGGAGAAGGAAATGTCGATACATCAGATACAAGTGATGGCAGCTCTTCAGAAGATGATGAAGGTAATTTTTTATTGAATGTCAGCTTTAAGGTATAGTGTAATACCTTGATCATCGAAATACATTGGAATATTGTTTTGTCATGTTTGGGACATAATGCACACAGTTTTAAGGGGTTTGTGTGCTTATAACACATTACAACTGTTTTGTGAGATTATTAATCAAATATTAACTATCATAAATGATGATCAAAATGTGAAATTCTTATGTACAAGGTGGGATCAAAATGTTCATTGGCTGAATGAAGTGCATATTGCAGTTTGTATTCCATTCAGTGGAACGGGTATAGGAATTGTCAGAACTATTCAAATTGTTATTTTTAAGGTTAACACAATCACGTAGACTCTATTAGTTAACTTGTTAGAGGAATTGAAAAACGATTAACACAACTAAAATTTACATAAACTGCGCTGCACTGTGTTGTTTCAAGTAATTTGGTTAATAAATGAGAATTTAGTCTGGGAAGTAGTTGCTAACAAGTAAACTATTTAGTAATTTTATTTGGATAATGTTGACTTAATTGTGTATTGTTTTATGTTGCAAATAGATTCCAAATTTAGCCATCCATGGGGAGAACTCGATAGCAATGTACCAGAAGCTGCAGAAACGACTTGTCGTCTCGCGGTGTGCAACATGGATTGGGACAGAATTAAAGCTGACGACCTCCTTATGCTGCTTAATTCTTTCAAACCATCAAGTGGAGTCATCAAGTCTGTTAAAGTAAAAACTTACTATAATATTTTTTTAAGGTGAATGTTAACATTCTCTATGAGTGGAGTTGCCAGGAAATCTTAGTCAAAGGGACTGTTACACAGCTCAGCTCAATTCAGTCTCATTTTAGCAAAAAATGTTGAATTGTTCTCAGTTATGACTATTTTAGAGTAGTTATAACATTTGTAATCAGGTGAAGCGTAGCAAAGCCTTTATACTTGGAAAAGGAAAAATTGACCGAAGTAACTAATTTTTGGTATACAGTCGAGCTTCGTTAAATTGCCATCCTTGGTTCTGGACTAAAGTGTGGCGGATTTAAGCGGCTGAGCTAAAATTGTTATGCTTATAGCTGAATTTTCTTTTGCTAATAATGTCTGCATTGCTTACATTTTGTGTATCGTGGGAATTTAACATGGGTATGGGAGGACGATTTATTCTGCGCACTCTCGTGGCAAAAAGCGAAGGTGGCAGTTTATAGGGGGACGGTTTTTTAATGAGGTTTAACTGTAGTTTGTTCAAAAAACTTGAAATTTGCCATGAATGGAAAAAAAAAATATTTGAAACAACTGAGAAAAGAAGAGTGGGTTCTTGAATAATTTTGAGTTTTTTCAACTCCTGGTGACAGCTGTGTGTTTTTTTGGTTAACTTTCAAATGTGATGGAGTGCCAAGGTTCTTTTTGCAAGTGGGACATTGGTAAGTTTTTCACCAGTGTGAGTTCTTTGATGAAGTTGTAAAAATGATGTAGTGCCAAAGTTGCAAATGGGAGATATTTGTAAGGATTTTCACCAATCTGAACTCTTTGATGCTATTTACTATACTATTTGCTATTATTCAAGTCAGATGTATCAGTGGGGCTCTTTTTTGCAAGTGGAACATTTGTAAGGTTTTCTCTCGTTTGAGTCCTTTGATGAAGTCTCAAAAGAGATGTAGTGCCAGAGCTCCTTTTGCAAGTAGAAAATTTGTGAAGTTTTTTACTAGTTTGAGTTCTTTGAAGAAGTTTCAAAAGTGATGTAGTGTTAAAGCTCTTTTTGCAAGCAAGACATTTGTAAGAATCTTCACCAGTGTGAGTTTTTCTCTAAAAAATAATTTAGTGCCAAAGCTGTTTTTGCAAGTGGAACATTTGTAAGGGTTTTCACCAGTGTTGCTTTTCAAGTTATGTGAATCAGTGAAACACTTTTTCTAAGTGGAACATTTTAAGGTTTTCAGCAGTGTGACATACATACCTGATGAATTTTTAAATGTGATGCAGGTCCAAATTCTTTTTGCAAGTAGGACATTTGTAAAGTTTTCAATAGTGTGAGTTCTTTGATGAAGTTTCAAAAGTGATGTAGTGCTAAAGTCGCAAGTGGGAGGATCTTTGTAAGTCTTTTTAAGTCAGATGAATCAGTAGAACATTGGTAAGGTTTTATACCAATGTTAGCTAGTGAATTTTCCAAGGTGATGTATGTAGAACAAAAGCTCTTTTTCAAAGTAGGACATTCGAAAGGTTTTTCACCAGTGTGAGTTCTTCAATGAATTTTCAGGTCAAATGAATCAGTGAAGCACTTGCAAGTGCTTCTTGCATTGGGAAGTGTTTTATAAATTTTCACCAGTGTGAGTTCTTTGATGAATTTTCAAATGTGATGCAGAACCAAAGCCCTTTTCACAAGTGGGACGTATGTAAGGCTTTTCACCAGTGTGAACTCTTCGATGAATTTTCAAGTCAAATGAATCAGTGCAGCACTATTGGCAAAACATTTTCGCCTATGTTAGTCCTTTCATGAAGTTAGTGCCAAAGCTTTTTCCTAGTAGGATATTTCTGATTGTATGGATGATGTTGTTGTCTATTGTATTGTTGTCTAGTATTGTGTCATATCGTTGTGAGCTCTTGTGAAATCATTGTTTTACAACTATTTTGAGGGTATGTTTTTTAGGGTATTATTGGGGATGGGGGCAGTTTTTTAGACCACCTTGTCCGGAAATACATACAGCTGCACATAAAATGGGTCGACTGACTCCAGACTCATATCTACCTTAGTTTATTTTACTTGTTTGGTATATTTTTCTGACATGGCTTGTTAAGCAATTGTGAGATTTTGCAGTAACACGTGGTTATGCTTTATTTCAAATGATACAAATTCAAATTCTTGAGAATAACAATGTTGGATTGATTGAGTACACAGTAAAGTTTGATACTGAAGATCTTGTTCCCGGTTTGCACTGTTTGTTGAATGGTCTTTAGAAAGAGAACGATTTATATTAATTATTATTTATTTATTTTAAAATAAAATAAACAAATAAATACATTTTTATGCACTGATTATTTTGAAACATGATATAGTGCTGGTCGTTTCATTGTTGTGTTTCAGTTCTAACATACATGCTAAGCAGTGTTAAACAGTGTTCATGTTTTTCTGATATTTTGTATAAACAATACATTTTTGGTAATCTCTGAATATAACAATTCAAATGAGCAATTTTACTTTGTTTATAGATTTATCCCACTGAATTTGGAAAGGAACGAATGAAGGAAGAAGACCTGAAAGGACCCCAGGAATTAGTAGATAATCAACTGTCTGAAAGTGAAGAAGAAAATACTACTGAGGAGGGCAGTAAATTTCACATGGAAAAGCTTAGAACATATCAAATCAACCGGTTAAAGTAAGTTAACTTTTTAGTATTTAAAACATCGATGAATCTGTTAATACAATTAGAGTTTGGGATTCGCGATCTATCTGAAACCGAGAACCGCGGTTCTTTGATGAAGAACCGGAACTGCAGAACTGTCTGTCTTTGAGAACCACGGTTCTTTAAGTTATAGTTATTACTGCTTATAAATATTAAATTTTTAATTATATAGTCAGTGCACAGTATAAATTATCTTTACCATAAATCTAGCTTACTTGTCATGTTTTGATTTTTTTTTTATTTATTTTGAACATCTTTAGATTACGTTAAAATCAAGTTATTTACAACACAATTGAGATACAGACACAACAAATCTACCTCTCATTCCCTTACCATGTTTTTTACCATCTTTTACTCATGTGCAGTATCATTCCAGTAACAGCCTGAATGAATGCAATTTGCATTCGATTGAGTTGTGTTAAGTTTAGAAAGATTTTTTCATTAGACTTTTTTAAAATGACGAAAGTTTGAAAATCAGCTTTCATTTTTAAGATGACCGTTTATGTAATAGAAAACAATCATTATTATCCCTTAATTCATGTGCAGCATTTTCTTTGAAGTGTTAATTTGTTTTGACACCAACATTGTTATTGTCTTGATGGTATTGTCTCTCTGGATTATATTATTATCCAAATGTGTATTTTGCTAAACACTAATCCATTTTGTTATCATCATCAGATATTACTATGCTGTAGTGGAATGTGACAGTGCTGAAACTGCCAATAAAATTTATGAAGAATGTGATGGTGTAGAATACGAATGCAGTGCTTCCCGTGTTGATTTGAGATTTATTCCGGATGACATGGAATTTGATGAGGTTTGTAACGTTTTTGATATACCGTAATTGGAAAGTTTCATGATTAATATGAACTAGTGAAATTAGGAAGGATTACATACTATATTTTGTTTACCAAAGTTTTTAAATACGTATGCATGTGTCATTTCACATAAGAGGTCCGGAGAAATTTGGTCTTAAGTTTCTGCATTAACATAAAAAAAGAATAGTTTTGTTGCTTAGAATTTCTCAAGACAAAAAGCGACAAATAAGTTATTCAAATAAGATGCACAATCACAACTTAGAATGGTTTTTAGTATTTATATAGAAATGCTTTATTCTTAGGTTCCTTCTAGTGAAACCACCAGTATTCCTGATAACTATCGTCCCAATTTGTTTGTAACAACCGCATTGCAGCAAGCCAAAGTCGATTTGACGTGGGACGAAACAGATCCGAATAGAATCCAAGTTACCCAAGAAGCATTTGTTAAAGGCAAACTGGACGAAGCTGCTTTGAAACCGTATATTGCATCAGCCAGTGAAACGGAAGATGAAGAAGGTATTAGTTTTTGATATAACAGTGTTGCATGCTAGTAATAACGTTTTGCCTCATGCAGGGTGGTGCAAAAGTCACAAAGGGATTGGAACCATTTACTATTTCTTTGCATTTACGTTTTTCTTGGTTTTCTTTTCCAGAACTTTTAAAGTACATCTGACAAATTTATATTTAGAATGTTACAGCATCATACAGCAAACTAAAATTATACCGTTTCATTTTGAACATTATCGCTCTAATACAGAGACTCGACGAGCCTATCATCATTTTAATTTGCGAAATGATGATATCTGACTTCTGAATCGATGCTATGTGCAACGTTTTTAAATGTCAAAGTGGTTGAGTGATCTTACAAGATCCAGAAGACCATGTTATGTCTGTCCGAAATAGTGTGATTGATAAGAATATTCAGAGACGATTTACAAATGTTTCCATAAAAAAAGTGCAATTAGTGCAAGACCTGAAATCAGCAGATTACCAACAACGGGTTTCTTCTATAGTCTCCTCTACCATTGAAATGTCGCATCATCTTGGATAGAACGTTTTCAGCAGTAAGGTGGACTGAACGATCTTCCGGAAGATTCTTGGAAGATTACTCATTCCACTCGAGTGCTGAAAATGTTGCACTAAACATCGAATCATTGATTTAGGGGCAGATAGTTTGCACATTAAAAATTAGCTCGTTGAGTTTACATCATTGTGTTCAAAATAAAACTGTATAATTTTCGTCTGTTGAATAATACTGTAACTTCAATCTCCAAGATGTACTCTAAAACGTTCTAGAATAATACAAAAAATTCACATGTAAAGAAATAATTTCAACACCATCGTGACTTTTGCACCACCCGGTATTTTGAAGTTTTACATTATTGACTGTAATGTTTTTGGCGTTTTAATAAAATTTTCTTGCTGATGATCACGTGGTTTTATTAGTTTTATGTATTATATAAACGTTTCATTGAAGAATTTCTGCTTCAACAGATGGCGAGATTAATGATCAACATGATGTATTCAAACACGAATCTAAGAAATCGCAAATAGCTAAATATCAACTTCTATTGCAATCGATTGAAGATGACGAACAAAAGAAGAAAGAGAGAGATATTGAAATGGAAATCACGTGGGAACCTGGTACGTTTTCAGCACATATATATATATATATTTATATAGAATATTATTTTTTATTACTCTTTATTTGTTAGAAATGGTCAGTTAACATAAGCAAAAACGAAATGGTTTTATTTGATTTTAGTGATTGCAACTTACTGGTGGTTAATTGTGACTTGTTAATGTTCATCTATTGGTTGTTTGATAACATTAGGCTTGAAAGCGAATGCCATGGAATTAGTGAAAACCAAGCAAGATGACCAATTGACACCATGGGAGCAGTTCTTGAAAAAGAAAAAGGAAAAACAAAAAGAGAAGAAAGAGCAAAAACTTACCAAGGTAGGGCACTGTGAATTTGCATTATAAAATTAAGTTACTTGCAGCATCCTTGTTGGTGTAGTCACTAGAGTTAGTGTCACTTAGTGTGGGATTTTTTTTTTTTATATTGGTGTTATTCCCATCCCAATGGTGTCAACCCTTGATCAGTGACTAATAAAACATTACTCGAATAAAACATTATTCTAATGCACATCACGTGCTGATGTGCATTAGAATAGAAGGTTCAGCACGTGTAACATTCATTTCATGACACCAGTATTCCTGCTAGAATGTCATTAACTAGTACTTCTGTGAGCAGAAGACCTCACTCCGTTAACATTCAGTGTAAAATTAATTAAAAGATAAAACAATAAAAGAAATTTGAACTTATGTAAATGAGTAACAAATAATAAATTAATAAGTAAATTTTAAAAAGCAAAACGGAAACTATCACCATGTGGGTTTCACCTTTGGGTTACGAAGCAAGCATGCACCATCTTCCCTAATCTAGCACATGAAGATAGAAAATTGAAAAACACATAGAAAACCAATGCTAGAAACTTATTATTTTATTATATTAAAATTATAAAAAAAAAACATGAGTATATAATAAATGATGTGATTTTAACCAAAATTGAACACATGCTGTGGTAACCATTTCTAAATAACTTGTGCAAGTTGGAAGTAGATCTGCTGAACGTTCGCAAGTTATCTCAACATTTACAAACATACACACACACAGACAAATGCCATTTTGTTTTACATTAGGTCAAAAAAGCTATAGATGTAGACTTCTTAATTGCTTCACATAATTTAAACACCAAGTTACCATGAAATTTAGTTTCTAAATAACTAAACACTTGAGTGTTTCTGTATAACAGCAAATAGCTATATCTGGTAGTACTTTCCTGCCGAGCACAGCACGTTGCTACAGCTTTTGAAGGCTTTTCAGCATAACACAGCGCGTTGCTGCAGCTTTTGAAGGCTTTTTAACATAACACAGCGCGTTGCTGCCGCTTTGAACGTTTTCTAACACAGCGCTTTGCTACAACTTGAGCCGGATCCGACTACAGCGCTAACGCTGCGTTTTGGCTCGAGATTTCCATTGGTTACACTGGAGAGCTCCATCCAAAATGCCGCGTTACTGCTCTAGTGGGAATCGGGCTTTAGTCAGACTTTCTTGGACAGACGTTTTTTGGAACCTCCCATTTGACTTGAACCTAAATCTGGGAAACCCCAATAAACTGAATCTTTGAAGACAGTATTGGATATGTTGTTCTTTTTTTTTCTCAAAGTTTGTTTCTTATATACTGTATTTTGGCGAATATAAGATGCATCTTATATATGATTTTACAGGTGCTCCTTAGCTGCATCTTATATTCGTGGACATCTTATAAATTATACTAAACAACTAAGTACAATAAAAATATTTATTAATTATTACATTACCGGAAGAATGTAAAAAAATATAAGAATAAGTGTGTTATTTGAGGTCTTCAGGATCCTCCAGTGTCTTTATTACAAAGCACATTTACAATGGAGACCAATCACAGCTTAAGTTTCATTGTTCACTAAGTGTATCTCATGTGTGCATCTTATATTCGCGAAAATACAATCGATTCTTGTAAAGGATGTATGCTAAAATTAATTTTAAAGTTTTGTCCCATTATTTATTGTTAACTTACTGTATATTTGAATACTTTTTATAACAATTATTATTTTTTTTTAAGGACAATAAAAAAGCGACAGATGAAAATCTATACAGCGATGATGAATTGCCTTCCGATATCGATCTGAATGATCCTTTCTTTCAAGATGATCTTGGTATTGGAAAACCTAAGAAAATGAACAGTAAGTGTTTCATTGCGGCCAATTGCATGCAATACATTAGTGTAATGCTTGTTTTGGGCTTCATTATTGGTTATGTGCGACACACTCAACATGATACACGTTGATAATCTGAAATTCGGAAATAAATAGGGAGAGCAGGGCAATGGAAAATGGATCTGCCCTGGATAGTTTTTGTGTTAAATAGTGTTTTACTCTTCCCCCCCCCCCCTTGGAGCTGGATTCCCCCTTGATCAGAGGGTGCGCTCTGCCCCTGTTCACAACTACCAGTGTAAACATGAAAAAACATCTGAAAACTTTTTGGTGCACAATTTGTCAGTTTTTCAATAAAAATTCTAACATTGACAATTGTCTTATCTGGGAGTGAGATTTGTCAGCATACCAAAATTTCAAGTCGGTCGACTGAAAGAAGTCCGTAGCAAAAAAAAAAACACAAAAACTTCCGTATAGTTGTGGAATGGTTTTGAATAATAATGTTTGTGTGTTACAGAGAAGAAAAAGAAAATTTCTTCAGAAAACAATGAGGAGATGGAAAAAACGATACAAGAGAAAGTAAGTGTATTATCCTCCCAATCTAGTGTAGTGCTTATAAAACATCTTGGATGATGACTTTTAAAATGTCAAAAAAATATTTGCTATTGTTTGTTTAGTTTTTTATTATGGCAGTTGTTTTATCTTGTGTATGATGTTTGATTAATTACTAAGTAGGCTTGTTGTCGATTGGTTGTGTTTACAACTAAGGATGTTAAAAGGTGTTGTGGGCCAATCAGGTGCTTACTCACAGCTGATTGGTCAATGTCATGCATTACACCTGATTGGCCAATTTTTGTTTACTGTGGTTGTCATAGAAACATGAGGCTTCAGGGTCAGTCTAGGTACTTTTCGAGTAAGATTTTATCTACCTTGTTTTCTGAACTAATTTAAGAACAGTATTTAGGTTGTCATTTTCAGATATGCAGACCCTGATAAATTCAGTATACGTACAGTAGGGTTTAGTTTTTCTTATTGTAGATAAATTACAGTGGAAATATCTGTACATTCAAGTTTACAGATATTTAGGAATTGTGGATAATTGGACACCATTGTTTTTCAATTAACCGGAATCCACGATTTGGATTTCGAGATTCAAAAACTTAATGTTTGGTATTAATTATTTGTTTTTAGGATCAGTTAGCTTTGCTGATAGATGATGATGATGAACGAAGCCATTTCAATTCTAAAAAGCTCTTTAAAAGCACTTCGCGAAAGGACAAGAAAAAGAAGACAACCCCAGAAACTGTTGACAATTTTCAGGTAATGAGGGTGAAAACTTAATGTGATTTTTTCATAAATTGATAGCTGAATTGATTAATTTAGTTTGTTTCTATTTTTTTAGGTTGATGTGGCAGATCCTCGTTTTTCAGCTCTTTATACATCACATTTATACAACATTGATCCATCAGATCCAAATTTTAAGGAGACGAAGGGAACTGAGGCTATTATTCAAGAAAAACAAAGGCGTAGGCAAACTAACGAAAGTTCCAACTCTAAAAGAATTAAATTAGAAACAGCCGTTGTGTCAGAGCACAAGATGTTAAATCCTGAGCTTTCAGTACTGGTGAAATCTGTAAAAAGCAAATCATCTGCTTTTGTCAATAGAAAACGTCAAAAACAAAGAAACTGAATTAAATGGAATTTTATTTTAAGTTATTCAATTTTATGAATTTATCACTATTTTTTGTTCACATTTTAAATTACCTATATTTTTTAGATATTTTATTTAACTTTAAGGTTGAAATGGTTCAACATCTTCAAGCTCCCTTTTTTGGTAGGTTCCGGGATGACTTACAGAGCTGAAATTGTGAACATAGACTAGTTTTGGCAGACATTTTGTTGTATCAAATTTATACGGGTCGATGTCCAGTCAATTCTGAGATTGTCACACGAAGGGTTCCTTATTCCTCGAAAAGTTTTGCCGACAATATATCCGCATTTTAAGCCACCACACATTGTTGTATTCAAAAAATCAATGCATTCAATTTATGTATGGTTTACTATACAGTTTATGCGAGCAACCATTCATTGCTGAGAGTATAAAATTGACCCATCCAAATAATCACTTAAAATATTTCAGCCAAAAATATATCTCCACATGTTTGTATCAGGAATGATGAGGACTGTAAAAGTTATCAAAGAATGCAGTTGTTTAATTACTTGTTAACTTGTTTTTCTTCTGTACATATGGATTGTTCAACCATAGTATAAGAACTAACTTTTTCCGAGTTAATGCATGAAATGAGGCACATAAGTCATATCCACTGGACCAATTGGAGCTAAACGGCACTATGAACCAATTGGAATAGCATGCAACAGGTGGACAAACTAAAGTGAAATCGTTTTCTCAAATTGAAGTTTTTTTGACTTGGTTCGGTATGGTTTAAGACGATCCATATATAAAATAGATGTTGAAAGTAATCTATGGTTTCCAGGCTCAATGTTCACACAGTTTTATTTATACATTAATGTAAATTTCTTGACATGCTACTACAAAATATCCCGAATTGTGAATATCTTTTTCCTAGGTCTTTCATAGAAATGACCTTCTCGCTCGTAAATTTCTTTCCACTTAATCTCTTCTGGTGACTCGAAATAAGTGTTTTGTTTCTCCCATTTCCATCTGACTTTGTGGTCTGGTTTGCCAACTACATGGACGTCAAACCCTGGTAAGAGTCCTGAAAAAAAATGTTTTAAAGTATGTGTGATCAAAAATCCCAGTGTTGATATTTAAGTGCAACTATGACACTACCACTCGAAGTCAAGAAAACTTAAGAATAACAATATTTTTACTATCTTGAACCATGCAAGGTTACATAGTTTGCCATGTGGTTTTTTAATATTATAAGAGAACCACTGATCTATCTATATCTAGTAGTTCACTGAAATATTTTTAGATATTTTCAGGTTCAATGTACTCCTATATACTCGTTTCCTTCAAATTGTCATTCTTCGAATTTTGTCGTACATAAGTTACTGTATCAAAAAGATATTGGGTTTACCTGCATATTGGGCTTGTTCCAATGCTTTTTTTAAGATGGAGTATTGTTTTCTACACACTCCAGTGGCGGAACGTGGTAACAATTTGTAATCACTACCAACGAACTGGTTAATGATTAAGACATCCTGAAAAAAACAACCCATCAATCTTAAAAGTTATGGTACATGTAATATGATCATCGAAATTGTCATTTCATATATCAAATATTTGGTGTTATGTTTGAAGGATAGCAATTTGACTCATGCAGTTGCATTATATAGGTGGATTGAAATACATAGGTCTTGCATGTAACGACGACAATCGTTTCTGAAAATTTTCGCTACATGACACCTTACATCTGGCGATTCAGTAAATGGTTCTAGAGGCCAAATTACCACCCTAACATACTAATACCACACATAACGACATATGAAATATTCAACTATATCACAGGGCAAACTGGCCCAGAAAAACGCTTTTCTTTCAGCTAAGCCTTGTTCCAGGCTCAATTTGTATTGTTAATAGTTTACAAAAAACTGCCGTGCATGTTCCAATTACCCCCATGATATTATATCACAAATGGGAGTATTAGTTTTACTTACAGTGTATTGAAGAGAGAGGTTCAGTTTGCATAAAGGACAAGCATTGTGTGGGTTAGGAACATTCAATACGCTTCCAGTGCTCGGCAAATCTTTGATTTGGGCTTCGATAACAGTGACGTTGCCTTCCTTTTGGATTGTTACTATAATAGGAAATAACTTTATGATTCCATCAACATCACCCACACTGACAATGATATAACAAGATTAATAGGAATTGCAAGCAAGTTTACGTGAGAAATGAAAAACCTTTGGTAGTTAATGATTAACTACACTAATTTTTACCCCATGGGGTGCTTGAAAATAAATTAATGCGGACCTAGTATGTTAGTTCACTGCCGAAAGTTTTGTTTACCACCAAAGTTCAGTTGTTTTTTTTTAACTAACCTCAACTGGTATTTTTACACCAGTTTAGGTGTCTCTCACAAACCAACAGTTTTACAATTCCCTATTGTTGACTTTTGCTTGTCGTGTTTGCTTTTTTTCATTGTTGTTTTTAACAATGAAAAAACCTGGTGTCTATGGGTTAGTTACGATACCAGTTTGGGTCAATTCCTCACCCTGCTAAACATAAATTATTAACCAATCTAACCATTCTTGAAGGAAAAATATTATACTTGAAAAAGGCTTTTCTACCTAAAGGTAGTTGCACATTCAAATATGAACGGAAAAGTTGCGGTATCAACTCAGAATGAGACGTCTTCGTGTCCATTGACGTATTTTGCTCAAAATGACAGGGGGTGTCATGAGTAGGCTAGGACGGCCTACCAAAATTTGGTTCAATCCCCCCCTCCCCATTTCTGACTAATAATTCAAAAACAATTATATGTATATAGGTAAAAAAAATCGTATTTGTACCATACTGCGCAAGAAGGTGGGTTATTTTTTAGAGTATGTATGATTCTTTGTTCCCTTCTACAGGCTAACTGGCTTGATGGAATTTGACAAATGAAGTGTCTATGGATGTATCTTAATCTCACGAGTGTCACTGAGTGAATGCCATCAATTAAAAACTAATATGGCGGATGCTATATGCCATAGCTTATGTGTAGTCGGATTTTTTTAATTAACAATCTTGTTTCTTGTGTTTTATTCTCTATGGGAATAGGATCATTAGACTCCGGGGTGGTCACGACCTCTGACTCTTGCAGCCCAGGGGTATCAGGACTCCCATGATCTCCAAAATATGCCTATGATTATTTCTTACGGAATAATTTTAACATCTTGAAATTCTCAAGACCTTACCGACGAAGACTGAGGCGTGAGTGACGTCACTCGATGAAGTGACATTTTACGTTGAAGCCACCGCTACTACGTCCATCTCAAAACTGCGTTTGAATGTGCAACCACCTTAACGAAGCCTTCATACGGCAGACCAAACGTCGTGGTGTGAAAAAGGTCTACCCAGTTGGGACAGTGATAAAGCAAAAAATAATTTCAATTTCCGTCAAAAATTTGTCAAGTGGTTACTATTAATCTAGTGATATAGTTTATACAAAAATATTTGGTATTCATGGAACTACAACACATACAATGAGTGAATTTCAATCAATAATAATTACCTTCTTTTACTGAAAGTGATGGTGTTACAGCTAAGCCCCTAAAAGGTTGCAAGTACGAATTCAACCTACATCTTACACTACAGTTACTAATTAATTTCAGAACATTCATAATTGTTTTAAAAGCAACTTAAGCACCACACAATACTACCGACGAAGTGCACGTTTAAAAACAAACCATAAATAATTGCACACAAGTCTGCAGTGATGAATAAGTATTGAACGGTTGCTATTTTGAACAGTCTGTGGTTAGGTGGTGATGTCATAGTTATCGTTCGCATGTGACGTTTTCAGCATTGAAACTTCTCAATCGATAGTTAGCTAATGATACTATCGCCCATCTCTTCTGCTCGACAGTTTATTTACGTTTTTTAAATCGCAAGAAAGAGGACGGCATGCGAAGCTGAATGAAACTGCTCATTGTAAGGATTTTCTATAGAATTTATAATATATAGATTTTATTGTCATGTGCAGTAGATAATCACAGCTTTCGTTGCAATTTTATGAATTCAATAACAAGCGTGATACTCGTTCGGAAAAGTGTTTTCAAAGATATGTTTTGCTCGCTTGGCTTGTTATCAGGGGGTTGTGATATGACAATTGGTTAGGGAACTATTGTGGAGTATTCAAATGGACCATTACTTTTTGATCATTTCGACCCAACATCTTGGTAAGTAATTTACTTTCCCTTTTTTCATTTTTTTGTGTACATTTTATCTACAATTAAAACATTTTGCAGGTGGGGTTCGAATTGTCAAAGCCTTGAAGGACACAATTTCAAATCATCACATTGGACTTCCAAGTCATTTGAAGCAGTTTTGTAGCAACACAAAGAAATACAGCACCGTTTATCCTGTAAGTATTTAAAGTATTATGTAGATATATCAAATTATTTAAGAAATTATATATGAATCTTTTTTTTAAAGTGTCGATCATCAAACTGGCAGATCGTAGACAGTACAGAATTAACCGAGAGAGAAAAATCATGTTTGCACAGTCTAACTTCAGACAGGTATTATCGGTTTACAGCCTTTTTTATTTAATCATAAATTATGACATCTTATATGCTCATAGATGAAAGTACACTGCTTCCTGGTTATAGCGTCATCAAATTCAGATATTCAGCGGGTCTTGCTGTTTGACACTGCACTGACATGTCACACTTTCTGTGAGCATCAATGATATTATGCAATTGTCTTTCAACACGGGTCAAAACACGTCTCTCCAACGTTCCGTGGTATAACCGGGGAGCAGTGTACACTACAAATTCGATTATCCAAATGTGATGGAATCAAGCCTTTTTTTTTTGGATAAATGAAAATTTGGTTAATCCGGAATTTCAATGTATATTCTTGGTTTGGTATTAAAAAACTCAACAATGTTGTACCAGTTAAAAAACATGAACATATAATGAACAGATGTAGGCTATGTTACAGTACAATAGGTACTGTAACATAGTACCAATGTACCAATAAGTACAGTAGGCTAGGTACTTACAATCATTTGTTTCATAAATTTTCCATAACTATCAATAATGTCAATGATTTTTTTCAATATATCAATTTTTATTATATTGAAATATGATATAGTTTACCTGATTCGGCTAACCTGAATTTCGGATAATCGTCATTTACTACATTATGTTTTAGAGCAAATAGCTTGTGAAGGTGCGTTTCTCACTGAGAGAAGCACATTCTTAACAAAACTCTTTAAAACAAGCTTTTTGCACTGAATTTGATATGTTTTGGAGCAAATAGCTTGTAAACGTGCGACTGTTTTATTATTTTTGTTGCTGTGTACTTAGTGAAATTTAAAATGATTTGATGGTTATTTGAATTCACATTTAGTACAAAGAAGATTGCTAGAAGGTTGCACAACTTGGTTGACTCACTTCCACTTACTGGTATGGTTTGATTTTATTTTGCACATTTCATTCTGCACAACGAAAGATGCATAATACAATATATATGTTTGTTTTTTCGTATAATTTAAACAGGCTCTTACTTGTTAGATGTAATATGGATTTGGGAGTTTCCTCATGTCCACATGGAAGTTAGGTATAAAATGTTTTCAATGAATATTTTTTTTTAACCTTATTAATTGGAGTAAAGTGAACTTTCAATAAAGCGTTTTTCCTTTTTTATTCAATAAGTCACCATTTTGAGTTGTTCGGAAGCTTGAAGCGTTTAACAACCTGGCACAATTCGAACATTCATTTACTTGTGCCAGAGTCCGAGACAACAAATGTGCAGGTTCATCAGTGGGCGCACGTTCTTCATGCCAAAATCATCACTGAATTGGATTGGCTGAGCAAATTGAAAAAGACCACAATATGGAATGGAAATGTTGCATTTTGTGGGGTAAGCAAATACAGTTTTTGTTTCGAATGAAAAACAACTCTAGTTTTTATGCTCATTATTATACGTTTTATATTTATGTCACTTGAGTAATTTTGAGAGGCAGCTGTGAGTTGTGAATTGAACATTAACATATCTACAAGTATTTATGATATTGTCATATAATCGAAAATGGAACTAACAATTTATAAAGCATATTCCTAAAAATTCGTTTTTAAAATGTACTTGTTTTATTAAAAATGTACTTGCTTTTCAGGAGCAAAATATGGTTCTGAGAAATGTCTGTATATCGTACGACGGAACATCTGATTCTGAGCTTGGGAAAGATGAAAATTCAGCAACTGTACGTAAACATTTTTTATTGTTTATGATAGTTTTTTTGTGATGTGTTGTTGACATCATTTTTATTTATGTATTTTTTAATTTAGAAATCTTTATATTGCTCCACACAAATGGAAGTGCTCTCATCTTGTTCAATTCGGAAACTACCTTTACACTTATTGTCGAAAGATACGTTCACCTTATCCCATGTTGACTCCAACACAAAATGTGAAAATGTTTGGAAGCAACGGCTTAATCGTGTTTCACACGATAAGGTCAGAACTAAATTTTGTGTTTTGTTAGAAATGTCAACTAGCTTAGAGGTGATGCGAAGAGGTGAACTTTTTGTTTTTGTAACTTAGGAAGCACTTGTTTTGCGCCTTTTATGTACGACTGAACCAATCTTGTCGACGGTTTTGGAATTCAGTACCACCACTGAAAGTTGGAACAAAGCTATTCGCAATGGAGAATCTGAAGGTAATGTGTTTAAGCATTAGTTGTTTCTTTTAATACAAGCAACTCTTGGTTTATGAACTAGTAGTGTTGGTTATATGTTTTGTTTATTATATATATTTTGCATTACTAAATTTTCATATTAACTAACCAGTGTTTTAAAGCATTAAAACATATACTACTTTGCTAATATAGTAAGTTAGGGACCAGATGTTTAACATTTTGTTTCACATCAGCGATGTCATCTATTAATGACCAAAAAAAAAAATTGTGACTTTAGTTTTAGCTGATGCTTGAAAATCGGAACATTCTTAAGACGTTCCTGTAGACCTCTACATGTAATGTTAAACATTTACTTATAGTTGTTATGGTTTTTTCAGTCAGTTTTCCTGTGCTCTTGGATGCTCCTCAACAAGTCACATTTGTGATATTCCCCGGATCCAAAGATTTTTCAGTTACAGATATTACACTTCACCGTTTCTGTCAACCGTTGGAAATTAGTGGTTTCATAGCGTACAAAGCGAGTTGTCAAGTTTCCGGTCTGACAAACAGTTTAGATGCGTATACTAAACAAAAGGCATTGGATCTGCTTAAAAAATTACCGCATTTCAGCGAAAAAATTATGCAGAATTTTGCAGGGCTAGTTTCGAAGACTCGAACAACTCTATTGAAAAACTTTATGGGTAAATCATATTAAATTATGGTTGAGGACAGTTTTTAATAGTTGCTTTTAACTGTGTTTTAATATTGTTAATTTTTTTGTTGTGTTTCAGACAATGGTCATTGTACGGATGTTGAAAGAGATTTGACGAAGGAAATTATAAGTTGTATATTGAACTCGTCGAAAACCAAATTGACAGGAGGTATCCTGCAGGATGCAGAATATGCATCTTTGAACGGTAATATTTAAAACTGAGTATTGGTATAGCTTAAGTTTGCGATTGATGGATTCTTGTGGATATTATTTTATGCTTCTTGCATATAAACACTCGAGTAACATTTGGATTTTAGCGTATTAAACAGTTAAAAAAATTTGTAGACAATGGGCAATGTAGTGACCAAGAAACATGCTTTTAAGTATAAAAAAACGTAAGTTTAGAAACAAATTTAATAATTTGACAATTGTACAAAATAAAAATTGCTTTGATAGTCATACCTATACAGTGGACCCTCGAACTTCAAACACATTCCATTCCAGGAACTAGTTAACTTTCAAGTTATTTGACTTTTGAGTTAAATTTCCTTATAAAAAAAAGCATGTCCTTTTTCACGTCGAATCACCCTTGTTGGTAATTGGAAATGATTTCTATTTCTGTGGACTGAAATTTTTCTGATTCACAAATCTAATGCTCATAGATAAGCATATCGCTGCACTATTAGTTAATAACCAAATAATATATGCCTTTCATTTTCCAAATAATAGTCATTGCTGCATACTTTTGTAGGTTTCAGAAAAAGTTCGGATAATTGTTTTATTCTTTGGAACAAAGATTTACTATTGTCAGTTTATTGATTTTTGTTTTGTTTGTTTGTAGCTTTCTCTAGTGAACTGCTTGACTGTCCAGAACGACGTGCATTGAGGCATCATTTTTCAAATTCTGACAACTCATTTATACAAAATCATAGAATTCTATACGATTCACTTACAAGTGCTCCTGCTCAAGTTAATAGTAAGAATGTTTTGAAAAATTCTTAGTCACGTAAATATGCAGGGTGTTCTTGAAAGGTCTGGTCAAATCTTAATCACAGATGCTACGCATCCTTGTCTTTGTTTTGATGCGTAGCATATGCAGTTAAAATTTAACTGCACCTTTCAGGAACATCCTGTATTATATGACTAACTTTATGTGGAATTGTTTTACTTTTTCAGCATTGGCGAATGATTACACCACAGTATTGAACTGCTTTTCTTCTAATGGGGATGTTAGTAAAAATGTCCATCTTCAAAGCATCGTTCCTAAGGTCAGTTTCAGTTCGGAGCATGCATTTTATCACATTGAGTACAGTGAACCCTTGCTTAGTGACATTATTATGTGGGGTTATTACACTTAAAGGGCTCCTATGTGGAATTATTACGTTTGGTTCCTAGAATCAATGACATAATTACCATAGACAATGTATTCTGTAGCAACAGTCATTCTGAAATGATTCACTGTCGTTACACATGAGACTCACTGTATATATATACAGGATGTCCACCATGAGATGTTGACATTTTAACACCTACAGTTGGAAGATAAATATCTACACAATTATAACAAAATGTGGAAATGATAGTTAACCTGATCTATAGTTTTATAAAGAAAATATGATTTTAGTGTGCTTGTATTTTCACATGGGTGCCATTGGTGGCATGACGAATGTTAGGCAGTAGTTCAACTCATGCCATATGTTCTAGAACAATCCCACATGTAGCATGCTTTTGTTTCTGCATACAACTTGTGCTCGGTCACTTGGAGTAGACATTTTAGAAAATGACTTGACTGCAGCAGTGCAGCCCCATTGCAGTTCCAAAACACTACAAATTTTTCACATGCACCTTCTGCTTCAATTCTATCAAGCATCCCATTTGATTGAAAAAACAATGGACTTTCCAGATGTTAACATCTCATGGAGACACGCTGTATATGTGCTGAATATTGTTCCTACTTTATTATGTAAAATACAATTAAATTCTCTCCATAAATGATTTTTTTATATCAGGAAAAGCCATCTTTGCATTCACTTAATCCAAGGATGAAGGAAGAAAGATTGAAACACATGACATGGCCTGAGATTTCCAGCTGTCATCATCCGGATATCTAGTAAATATTGTAGTTATCCGTCTATTGTGTGAAAAGGTTCTTGACTATATGTGAATGTAACATGTATTGCAGTTATAACATGGATAGAAAGAGCGAAGAGTTGGAATGGAAATGCTGCGAACTCAAAATGAAACACATATCAAACGAAACCTATTCGATGTTTATTAATCACGAGGAATCAAAATATCTCATGTTGTCAGAAATTGTATCTGGTACGGAAGAACATGTTTTGGATGTGTCAAAAAGATCAAGTTGTGTTTCGCCACGAAAACGCTCTAGACCTAGCTCGGCGTCAGGGTTGTTTCCTTTGCGTAGAAGTCCACGGAAAAAATCGACCAACGAGCTTTTCAAAGCTTCTGATCCTGCGTCGCAAAATGCCGCCCTTCGTCGCTCACCTAGAAAGCATGTCCAAACAAACTTACTTTCAGTTAATGATACAAAAGAACGTCTATCCAGAGAACGCCCATCCAGAGAACGCCTATCCAGAGAACGCCCATCTAGAGAACGCCCATCTAGAGAACCCCCATCTAGAGAACCCCCATCTAGAGAACCCCCATCTAGAGAACCCCCATCTAGAGAACCCCCATCCAAAAAACGTTCTAGGGTGGCGACTCCTGACAAATCTAGGCGCACTAAAAATCTGTATGATTTTTATTTCAAATTAGTCAATGGTTTAAGTATGGTTTTAATGGTTGCATTCATGGAATCTGGTTTGTTACAGGGTTCCACAAGATCGTGGAAATGGTGATAGCCAGAGCCGTTCAAAAACCCAGCATGATAAAAATTTGAATGCCAAAAAAGATCCAATGGAATCATACAGATTGGTAAGTCATGAACGAATTTTACTATTAATTTTAAATACAATACAGTTTTACACTGCATTGTATAGGACTAACTAATTGTTGGTATATACAGGGTGAATTTTAAATACGGTTCCATGGTAATACATGGTGTATTTATTTTTTTTAGAAACTGAGATCAGTGGTGGTAGATGCACTTCTTCAACAAGGAATTTCAGGAAATCATTCGCTTTACCAAATATGTGGTAAAAAACTTCTTGTTGTGTGTAATGCGTTTGGAAAAGATTTAATTGGTCAACAAGGGCTTACTGACAAGTTAAGAAGAGTAGCCGATGCTCACGTGAAGCAGGTATGAAAACACATATCTGATGTTAAAAAAAAGTGTATCTGTAGACTTCTAATAAGTACATTCGTTAATAGGTTGTTGCATTTGAACGGGAACGTGCAAATGTGCCACTATGCAGTTCTGAAAATGAGAACTGTAGTACGTTTTAAAAAGAGCAATAAATATCGATCGGAGGAATTTATTGATGACGATTGAAACCCAGGATTTGCAGATCTGTGTAATTATTTGGTTTTTATATTTTCATTCTTTCTGTTCTATTTTGTGTTTTTATTTTATTTCAACAAGTGAATGGTTTTGAATGTCATTTTGTAAATATTCATCACTGAACATTGTTTACCAGTTAAGTGCTGTCGTTTAATTGGCTTGTCAAGTTAAGAAACTTACTTGTGTAGAATTAAAGTAATCGTTTCTTTTTTTTTAATAAAAATACATTTGGTTGAAGTTATTTTGGAAAAAAATATTTTGAAAATATTGTGGAGGCTACATTTATAATGCCTAGGTAAGTTCTGTTATCCCAACTTAATAATAAATATCCTACTGTACTATTTTAGGTTGTGCTGCACTAACTAGTTATATGATTAAACATGATACGTTAGAAAAAGTGGTAGGCCTATGTTTAATTTTATGTGAAACGATTCGCTGTGATTGCTGTCAATCTTGAATTTTTAAAGTGTACAAAAAGTCAATCTATGAGAATTTTTTTATATAGTCTATGCCCTATGCGATTTTACTAATACCGATATGTGACTGGTATGCAGGGTTTCTGTAAGTACGTACTTAAGTACAAATACAAAAGTACTTTCTGAATAGGTACTTTAAAGTACTTTAAAATATAAGTACCAAGTACGGCTCAATAAATGTACTTAAGGCCAAGTACCAAGTATACGGTACTTAAGTACAAGTACATTACC
>JAQIWH010001823.1:0-28444 GCA_034695005.1 Cryptops parisi
AACTTTCTCCTCCTACTTCTCGTCTGGTTGGATTGGATGGAAACTGGTGAGACTGTGTTTTTCTTATGTCATTGGTTGACAAGATGGGAAAGCGAATTAAGCATGTCGAAGTCTCGCCTTTTTTTTTGTAATTTTATTTTTATTATAAACTTTTTTTGAAAGTGCTTTTGTTTCGAATCGTTAAGGCAGAACGTGTGAAAGAGGCCGAAAAGTCGTAAAATGGTATTAATGATAAGGTGATACTCGTTTTTTTTTTATGTCCGAAGTCGATAAACATGACCAAGGTTATGTTATACACACCGTCTGTGCCAACAAAACGAGAAAAACACTCGCTCAATGATGCATGAAGTGGAAACAGATTCGGAATAGTAAAAATAAAAAGTGCTGCTCTATTAGTTATCGATGACAAGAAAATTTGAGCCGTGTAAAAGGAGTTGCAGATTGTTGTATTGTGAGCAGTTAACAATAGACTACATTAATCACAAGCTATCATATATACCGGTACAGGATTGGACACATGTCCCACACACAAATGCAAGAACACACTTTGTTCTGATCTTAAGACAGACTTGTTTTAAGGCAGAAGTTTATAGTAGTTACGTGTCAGTAGTTCAGTTTTGGGAATTGCTTTTAAGCTGATTGTATACGTTTGCGCGAAGTTACAAAATATCGTTACAAAATATCGAATATATCAAAATCGTTTCATTAACTCCAAAAGCAATATGCCACTTGCTACTATCTCGAATTTCTGCTATCTTTGCGTGGTCCGCAATGAGGACAGTATCGGGGGAGCTTAATTTCCTTTTACGTTTCCGAATTATGCCAAACTTGTCTTTGTTCCGGTGGCATTTGACAGAAGCAAAGGGAAGGGCAAGTTCCAAGAATGGCAATAGATATATTCGATGTGTGTGTGACACACGTTACAGTATCGGACGTGATCTGTTTGTTTGACCCCTGTGTAGTAGTGGTGGGTGACAATGAGAATTTTGGCAGGTAGATTGCGACCATCGGAAATGAAAGCGTTTGTAGAGCGATGTGTGTGTGTGCATGTGTTTCTCTGTCCAACAGGCGATAAGAGTTTACAGAAGCTGAACATTCTACAACTACTACTCGTATTATCAGTTAATGGAAATAACAGAGCGTTTTGCAGTTTTGTCTTTCCGCTTTTGACTTTGTGGTGAACGGAAATAGCTGATGTTGTTTAGGTGAACTATAATATGGGTACATTACCTGGGAAGCATTACATCTACTGTACATGATGGGTGAATGAATTGGATCCGAAAATTGTTTATTAACTTAATTTTGTAACTTATTTTGTATCAACTCATTATGTCGAATCGAATAGTTTATCGGCGATCTGCAATAGATAGATTATTGTTTACTCAATATGGTCGTATTAAGTTTCACTTGAACATTATACACGAGTTCTTCGATTTATGCGAGGCAAATGTGCAAACTTTGTCAGTGCAAAAACTTCGCTAAATTGGAAATGACTTTGCATAACTTGGAAATCATATACAGTATTTTGAAAAATGAGAAAACTTCAGCTTTTAATCAAGTATACCGCCATATTAAAATTGCAATTAATAGCGGAATTTTCTAACGAGCCTTTGGAAGGATTTTTCACATCACATTAGCTAAACTGCATATAAAGAACTTGCATAAATCGAGGATTTCTCGAATCAATTTTTAACATTGAGAATGTGATCGTTCTTATTTTACTTTATCACTTTTGTGTTCATGTTTTGACGTTTCGGTTTTTCTTTGGATCCATCATAAGCGATCTTTTATAAACACTTTATAAACCTATAAAATCAATCTTGTACAATTTGAATTTGTCATTCCGCTCAACAGTTGTCGTTCAATGTTGAGTTGCTATAACTTTGATGCTTTTATAGTTTTAACGTAGCTTTGTGTTTTTTGTTTGAACGAATAGTCTCTAATTGTGGAAAATTGGCGGAGGTCTTTGGTAGAGTAGAGGTACTATGTACAAGTAGTCATGCAATGTCAACTATGTTGAAAAATGGACGATCCAGTTGATGTTTGCTTAATGTGCTACCTCGCGCCTAGTAACTGGGCTCGTTGAACTTGTCGCTCAATTGGAGTTGACTTGCAGAAAATGAGGAATTGGTGTTGCTACAACGCCTGTGTGTGCGCGCGCTTGGGTAATATCTCGCCATCTTTTGTTATTTTAACAGTAGTCGAGTTAGTTGGGTGCACCCCCTCATCATCAACTGGCTGGGAAAGTTTAAAACATTTTAGAAAAGCGATGGCGGCGTTTATTAGAGACACGATCGCATTATGTAAACACATGCAAGCCGATGACGACAAGGGCTCCCCATCGCTTCGTTATCGTTCCCTGTCAGCCGTGTAAAATCCTCGGGGCGACGGCCAAGTAAATTGCTAAAACTCTACCTACCTACCAGCCTCCCCCCCCCATTTTCCATCCCCGTCGTCCTACCCCTCCATTTCTGGTTGGCCACCCCCGCTTTTGCCTAAAAGGTGAAAGGTCATTGCCTCGTTGACGCCAAATGGCTTTGGGGTTTCGCCCCTCCACCTTGACCGAGGAGGAGCCACGAGCAGGAGCCAACTGGGGGGTGTGAGGGTATGGAATGGAACCTGTACCTTTTCTCCCGCGAGGATGAAGTAGAAGAAGAAAGAATTGAGGAGGGGGGTGTTAGAGGTAGGGAGAAAGAGAGAATAGGGATTCTTCGAAACCCCGCGTGGCTGCTCAGTGACAGAGATAAGGATGTCCCATAACTCTCGACTGACAAAAGAGCAGCGGGGGTTTGGCACTGACCAGGTGGGCGACATAGCTTTCGTGCCAGCGCCCCTGACATTGCTCCGGCATCTTCCCTCCGAAAAATCTTCTCTCACGTCCCTACTTTTACCTTTTTACTCCAACTTCTTCTTCACCACCCCTGTTCCGTCTCCTCCTCTTCTTTTTTCGGTGGAATATTTTCGTGGCCAAAGGGAGTGTGGAAAAGGAGCGCGATAAGATGGTGTTGTCGAAAAGAGTGTCCTTCGTTAGACGATGGGAAGAATTGGGAAAGGGGAGGGGGGAAAGTGGTAGTGACTTTTCGGAGTCACGGTATTTTGAAAAGAATACTAGACTAATGCGACCTATTATGTGAGGGGTGATGTTCTCGTTATCGTTTTTTGACCAGTCTATAGCGTTCACTTCGTTCCCATTATTCGAAAGTCAAGGCATCATTGAGTTCTGTGAATCGACAAAAATTTACAGGAACACCTAAGTGTTGAGCACACTTACACAGTACACACACATAAAACATCCAATTCAGAAATAAAAATGCCATAAAAGATGGTAATACTGGTTGCTAATCAATCTGAAACTGAGTTCCAATGTTGTAATATTGGCGTTGAATTTTATAAGTAGCCTTTAGGCAAAGGTTTTATTTTCAATTATGCACGTATCCAAGCTAACAAATATCCATAGAGCCACTGGCGGGTTTATGGGGGTGGTTTACTTCATAGGATTTCAAATCCCTTTCAGAACAAAGTTTAGTTTATTGCGTTTTTAATGCTGTTTGGATGTTTTCGTGGAAAAAAAGTGCCCAAAACTGCTAAATTGTGTCCAAACACTCAAAACATTCATTTGGAGTTTCATTTACCACTAAAAAAACGTATGTTTTTAGACATGCAATTTTGGGTAAATTTCCCCCCTAAAAGTTCTAAATCCGCCACTGCATAGAAAGCATTTCAAGCACTGGTATTCATGATACTTTTCAGGAAAGTTATATACAACAACACTTCAACGAGTTGTTACCCATATTGACAAGTAAATTGTTTCTTGCCCAATTAAAGTTGTCACAGAAGTCACAGGTTAACTGCGAAGGTATACACAATACTTCCTATTCACAAAATGACTTGTACGTATTTATTTATAGTAGCTTTGATGTTCGGTTACTCGGACGTTTGACATTTTTATTGCAGACGTTTACACGATGTATCGAAAATTCTTAAACAGCAGTGAAAGAGAAGGTGTAAAAGATTACTAGAGAAGATACAAAGATTACATTGCCAAACATTTTGGTGGTGGTGAAAATTAGGGACTCTTTTCCGAGGTGTTTAGTGGTTGAGCCCCCAAGTGATTCGAGTTTTGAAGAGGGTTAAGATTAACTTTTCAACCGGACCGGGGGTAGTTGAATTTATATGAAGCTGTAAAGCTATAGAAAAGCAGTTATACGGTTGGAAGCCTGTCGGTAACGTCGAGCCCGCCCGCTGTTTTAGAAAGTTGGCGCACAGCGGAGCAGAAAGGCGAAGCTGAGAGCGCGAGCGATCACATTGTGCGTGTATGTGTAGTGTAGTTTGGTGTAGGAAAAGTAGATAGTGTGGTAATATAGAAGAGATAAATGTTTGTTGTTACGAAGCCTTTTTCGCCGAGAGAGAGAGAAATGATGAGAGATAAATTAATCGCGTTTTATTACTGCCCGCGCATAATAAAGCCGGACCAAGGCAAAGCCCGTGTCTTACGAGGCGTAAATAGCCATTGCCCAATTACAAACTTGCATCAATCCGTGAAAATAAGATGCGCCACTCTCGACATCGCATCATAGGAGCCCCCTCTAGCTTTATGAAAATTTATGGACTTGCCCTCACCGTCGGCTTCTGCAGGCCGACAGATAGTGTGTGGATGTGTATTGTGTGTCTCTAATAAGGGGGGGGGGCTGTTGGTCGTCGTTTTGGTATTCGGTGCACATCGTCCACTTCGTCCTTCTCCTCTGTTTATGGAGCGAACGATTTCACGAAACGACCACCATCCCCTATGTCGACGGGGGGGCCCCCTGAAACGACGATGACGACTCTCGAGCAATGGCCACCTTTATTTGCATCCTTAACGAAGCATGGCGGAAAACTCCTAAAGGTTGAGCATGAACTACACACGCAACATGAAAATGAAGAGAGAAAATAAATGAATATATAAACAGAACACTGTACATATCCGAAAAGATTTGTGTTTGTCGTTGGCACGATTGTGGTCTTAGAAACTAAGAGTTCACCTAATACCACGAGGACGAGTAGTTGTCCAGATAGTAGTGGTATATTATCGTTATTATCTTTGTTGTGATAACTTATGACAAGTTTATTTTCCACTGAACGAATAATCATTTAGTAAGTAATCGGTCATAAATTGGCGATATTACAAATATAATAGTTGTAACTACGATTCCATTTTATTTTACGTGAAGACAACTGTCAACTTATATAAGGTTGTTAATATATCCCCCTCCCCCTTCAACTTAATCCGTAATGCTAGTTTGTTAGTATGAAGATTAAAAATGTGAAAAACCTCCTAAAATTATCATCTGTTGTAAAAGCAATTTTTTAACCACTTATACATATAAACTGTTGAAACAAGTGACATATTTAGCATTTGTGGCTACTTTTTTAATGTCGTTTCGTCGAATGGGACGAGGTGTATTATATGTATATAAGTAAAGAAGGGAAAGGGAGAGGGGTTAGTTAGGGATTTTGGCATTAGAAAAGTAGGTAGGTGGAGTTTGGGATCAAGGTATAGCTATCTCTAACATTAGTGGTGGTGGTGTGTGTGTGTGCGTCTGTGTGTGTGTGTGTGTGTGATGGGGAACAGGCGCCCGATCCCATAATTCATGGCGGCGTGCTGTGAGAGCGAGCTTTGCGTCGAGGGATTAGGGCGAATTAAAATCGCCATAAACTATGTTGATTTCATAGCTGGCTCCTTCATTAAGGACGCATTATTTGCAATGGCCAGTCGACCCCGACAACATCACCACCACCACCACCACCACCACCAAAAAGGAACCATGATTCCATGCGAACGAATTTTTAGAAGAAAAAAAAATTAATCATATATGTATAGATATAAATGTCTCATCTTAAGACGTTGATATGGGCGCTAGGTATCATTTCTTGATATTTTTTATTAGGTTGTTTTTTGTTTTTCAATGGTCGATTATTTTTTTGTGTTGATGTTTTTTATTAGGAATTATTATTATTTTATATTTATTTTTTTTTAATATTCTTTGTGTAGAATGTAGATTTGCATTCTTACTCTGTTTGAAATTTACGAGGTAGTCTTTCTTTTTTGTTGCAACGAAGAGCAGTTGGAAGCTAGTTGAGTGGGATGACGCGTTTTGTTACGTGTTGTAATTTAAGTGGCTCCCTAGAAAACAGGCCTTTTTCCTTGGCTGATAAATTAAGAGACAAGTCCATTTAGATAACTTGGTTTGGTATTATTTTGTACACACGAGCCGACTTGCTTAAACGTGTAAACAGTCGGGGGAAAGATATTAACGTCGCTCGTTCGAACGTCGACTGAGGGCAGGATATTTTCCTCTTTGTTTTGTTTTTTTCAGTAGTGTTATTTATACAATTTTGGTTTATACTTTTTTATGGAGTACCGTATTTTAACGATCATTTACTTAGGAACATGTAGCTTAAAACTAATGAAGATGAAGTTTTAGACGTTTTAATTAGGTTTTTTAAAAAATGTTGCTTTGTCGGTCAGTCGTAACAATATTCATGTTTCACTATTGAGAATGTTTAAGAATAAAATCGTTTACTAGTTTATAAAGCATAATAGGGTTATATATTTAAATATATTATTGGTAATGTATAAAATGAAATATAGAATTATATTTTATAGAATGCCTAGTCTCTTTTGGCAAGACTAAAGTATGAAATTTGGATCGGAATAGTGTTGTTATACAAGGGTTTAAATTAAGCCTACATTTAGGCTTATTTTTATTGGAGAAAATGTTGTTAACTGACCTACACTAATCTTAACAAACCGATACAGTTCCATAAAGATGTTATTCCATACTTTGCTAAACGAGGTTAGGCATTCTGTACATTGCCGGTAACGTATACATATTGTTAAAAATCAGGTTATGTGCTAGTTAACTATGTAACGTACACAGTGATGTGGTATAAATGATTTTATTTGTTATAAGTGTTTGTGATATCGCCAGTACGCCAAATTGATAGTTTACGTGCAGTTTGAAAGTAGAGTTGATTTGGCTGTGACGTTACGAAAGATAGTCTTAATCGTGTTCACTTTATGCGGATGACGATTAAAAGACGTCAATTTTCTAATTTTAGAAAATATATTTTCGAACATTTTCCTTGTTTTTTTTTTGTTTTTTTAGACAGCACACTAAAATTCCTCGTCTGTGATTTCACACGACGACGTTGATGTTAACTTTGTTGATTCATCCGAAAGACTTCTCTGTTTTTTTTTCTCTTTGAGAAATACTGCAAAGTGTTTTGTACTATAGCCGAATTACATATTTTCGTAGTCATTGCGTCAGAGTCGGTTTTGCAAAGAAGTTGTCAGGTGGTTATTTCATTGTGTAGTCGAGAGCTCTCTAAACGCAGATGGCACTATACAGTTTGCTGGAAGTAGTTACACGTGGGTGCATTAAAAGTCGTATCTTTTGTGGCCACTGAATGAGTGTGACAAAGGACATTAGGGTCTCGGTCCCTTTGATGGGTTTATCTAGCCGTTTTGAAGGCAGGCTTGACCTCCATCAGCGCCATCATTGTTCCCCTCTCCACGTTCCAAAAGTAATAATGTTCTACTACTATCACTACTACTGCTACACACACCTTATGACGACCACCTGAAATACCAATCCCTATTCTGTCTCTATTATTTTTATTTTGCTTTTATTGTTCTTTTGTTGTTGTTATTGTTGATGTTGTTTTCTTATGTACTTTTCCTTCTTTTGCTTTTTTACTTTCTTTTTTAAATGTTTTATTCAGAAGGAGTTTTTAGCCCGTGCTATAGCACGGGAAGGAGTTGTCATTGAGTTTATTCTTCATCATGCAGTTCAATGTTGGGAACTTACCAATTTCAGAATCATTCTGATGCACTGTGGATTTGGCAATTTTTTATTCATTTCCATTTTTGTTGTTTACCATATAAACAAAAAGCGTTTATGACACATACTCACATACAAACACGCACAGATCTGAGTAATTATTATAATTGAAGAGCTTATTTTCAAAACGTCTTAAGTCTATGAAATACAATTGCTTAGGATTTGAGAAAATCGTATTTCGGTTTGTTTGTTTTTTATTTTGTTTATTTATTTGACCATAGACTTTGCATATAAACGTGTTTTTTGTGATTGCTATTTAGTAGGAAATAATAAGTTGTACGGTCTTGAAAATAAAATATTTGGAATCAACGATGCACAAATAGTTTTCGAAGCCTCTTGACTCCAAAATGATCAAAAGTGGAGATGATGATGTTTTGGAAATAAGCTTTTCAGTTAATGAGATAATGTGACTAGAAAAAAATTAATAATAGAAACAAGAGAAAAAAAAGGCTTATTTTGTACAAATTTGTACATCCAAAAAAGTGAAGTCAGAGTTGTTATTATTTTTTTTTCTTCAAATAAACTAGCTAAGCTGAGGGCTATTTTTAGATATGGCAGTTGTTGATGTCGGTTTCGTTTTTTATTTTTTATTTTTCATCGTTATATTATATATGTAGATATATTTATTAGCACAATAGTAGTAGAAGTAGTTTGGTTTTTGTTTTGTTTTTTTTGTTTTTCTGCTTTTTCGTGTTCGTCTTTTCCACCTGTCGTTTGTTGGTCTCAGTTTGTGTGCCCCTGGCGAGAGGCTGCTTTTCTCATTGGTGGCCAGCCCCTTTCTCCACCGGGCATGGAGGCGACGGTTTGTTGGCGCATAAATATTGCAGGCCGAGCGGTCAGCAGTCCGCAGTGACATGCACCAAATCGAAAACGCAACTTTGCCGCGGGTCTCGTCCTCTTATCGGAATGCTTATCTCACACCACACACATACACACATACATACATACATACACTGAAGAGAAAGTCGTCGTCCAACCATCCACCAACCACCTCTTCCTCATCCCAACAACATTTTCCCACCCACCCACCAAACGAAGCCATCTTTCCAAAACCAGTCAACCCAATACAAAACGAGCTTCCACTCCCCCTGGAGGAAAGGGGTGTGTCGGTCGTAATAGACTTCTCCGAAAATAAACCTAGATATAAAAAAAAAAATGTGTCGCGTTCGTCTTGTTGTTAGGTATAGATATACTGTACATTGTATAAGTACAGGGTGAGGTAAAGGTTCGTGCAGGTGATAAAAGTTTCGATTTTTTTTTCGATACTTTTTATTTTTGGTTGTGATTATTTTCTCTTGTGGAATAGAAGTTTGACTTACCTTTGTCAGCAAGTTTGTTCTTTTTAGTTAAGGGAAAAAAATATATACTTAAAAATGAAGAGAACGAAGATATCGAAAGTTTTCGCATTGTCTTTGAAGTGGGAAAATATTTTAAAAGTAATTTTATGGGAAATGGTAGTAGTTTTTACTATACCACGTTGACTAAACAACGTTTAAAGTTATGTCAATGAAAATAAAAAAAAATCGGAAATGAATATAGCGTCGGACAACTTGCTGTGAGGTATGTTTGAGCAAAAATACTTTTCGAAAAGGTTGTCGATTTTGTTTCTTGTCGTAGTTCCGAGTGAAAGGTGACAGGTCAGAAATTGTTTCATTAATTTTAGGGAGTTTTTGGTGAATAATTCTTCCGGTGATGTTCTAATGAGTTAACGTATTGGGCTGACCGACACAAGGCTCGTTCGATAGCATCGATTTGATAAGAAAATTGAGCTTTCTGCTGGGAATATACACTGTACAGTGAGCTTATATATGAAGCCTCGGGTAATATAATGGATAAGCTACAATTTTGAAATTGTTCAGAAGAGCCGTTTTTGGTGAGAAACTCCATAGAGTACCATACTGAGCAAAAGGTGATTTTTCTATGTTATGCTGTCATTTTCTGGAAAATCCAGGAAGTGGTAAAGTAACTAGCTAGAAACAGTACCGATACAAAGGAACAGTTTGATGTAAAATGTTGTTTTTGGAAAAAAGTGTGGCTCATCATTATATTGCCCGGAGCCGTTCATATATCTACAGTACCGGTATATATACAGATAGTTCATTTTGATTGAATTTGACAATATTTGGATGATACAATGTATAGCAAACGACGTTAATATCCAAAGAAAAGCCGAACGAATCTTTTATGGTGTATTAAGGATACTGGGAAAACATGTTCTTATATACAGGGTGTTCTGATAAATAATAATTTTTTAAAACCTATTATTTTATTAGCTTAGTTATTACAAATTTTTACTTATACGAATTTAATTTTTATACTTTAAGTTGTTTTTCTTGTTTTAATTTTTTTATTGGCGATTGAATTTGAACAGAGTTTTGTAATGTAATGTAACACGAGCTTTCGATAGCTATCGAATGTTCATGTTACATTACATACAATATTCAAGTTAAGTCACTCGCCGCCTTAACTCCGATAGCGCATCAATATAAATGATGAAACACCCTGTATAGTTTGGATTATAATTTTATTTCAAATATTACTTTTCGATACAAATTCAACGTTTATTAGGCTATAAAACATGTATTTGATGTTATCCTCAATACCACCATGTGTTATCGTTTCATTACTACAGTTGCAGCTTGACACTATTATTGTATCAAAGATTGTATACAAATGCAAGTTAAAGAATAAAATACGTTATTTTTCATGAAATGCTTAGTTAAAGTGTGAAATCAGTTTTAAAATGCGAAATAATTAACTCCCATGATTGTACTGAAATATGTTCAAATATGATCCGGATTTTATTTGACGTAGGAAGAATTAGTCTTCTGAGTTTAAATAAATCCGGTTTATTTTTGAACAAATATTGTAAAAGTGAGGAGTATTTTATTCACGACGTATGTTACTGTATTTCTTAAGGCCTCTCGACACGCAATGTTTTGCATGGCAAAGTGAAGAAATTTGTGAATCATTGTGACGTCAGCTTTTTGCCAACCAGCTTTCATTGGTTGGGCAACAAACTGACGTCACAGCTATCCACAAATTGCTACACCAAACATTGCGTGTGTCAGGGGGGACTTTTGATATATTTCACTTTTTAATGGATATTACTATAATTAGGTGGTTCATGAAAATCCGGGATTTCGCATTTTAACTTTTTTTATTTATCTATATCATTTACTATAACTTATTACGATTTTAAGGTTGGAACTCATTTTAAAAAGCCAGTACATTGAGGGTTTGAATACTAGTCGAGATAATATTTGAACATTTTTTTTTTTTTTGCTTTTTGGAAATCAGAACTACGATAGAATTTTGTTAATTGAGACATACACTGAAATATTTTGTTTTAATTTTATTACTAAACAAAATATCCTTATAACAACTCTGCATTAACACGATTGTGTCGTCACCACCACCCTTTTCCGTTCTGCTTTTATATTTTGTTTTTAATCCATACCTACCTGAAATAACCCCAAAAAATATGTATACTGACCTGTTTTGCACCTCTTTCTATTCGTTGAGGTCTTGGGAAGTCCTTGAAGGATTTGAAAGTTCCTCAAAAAAACGTTGTTTGGAGTTTTCAAGCTTGGCTTTAAATGATGGTAGAAATAACCCAACCCCCTTTTTAATAATAATAATAACGATGATGAGAATATAGATGTAACCATTGATAACTCCTCATCCATTGGCCGCAATACAAACAAATCTTCTATAAGTCTCGGTGACTGAGCGTGTATTTTGTTATATCAGCTGACGCCAACAGCTTAGGACATTGGACAACAACGACAGAAGTGGCAACAGAAGCAAAAATACGATGACCACAACAAGCAACATCACCACCACCACCACTACCATCAATCGTCACCAACATCAACCTCAGCAACATCCAAGGAAATAATAATCGAATTATAGAATAATAAAAAAACAACTTCATTCGACTACTGCCCTAGAATGAAAATATATACCAACCAAGTCCAAAAGTGCTGTCGGAAAAATCTTTTCAGTGCCATTTGAATGAAGCGTCTATATAGTGTTCTGGAGGCGAATCGAACGCTTTGGTGATATCCAAAAAAAACGAAAAAAAGGAAGTTACAAGACCCCAAGTTGTTGTTTAAAAGTTTTTTGTTTTTTGCTTTTTATTTTTGTTTTTATTAATTTTTAACAAAAATAATAAAAAATAATCGTTGTAACGACAAAGTGAACCAGTGATGAAAAAGCCACAAAATATGTCCAAACAAGTGTTTTTGGAAAGTACCTCTCGATGTTACGCGCCTCCTTTTTGACGACCGGAAGTGAAACTCTATAAGGATTACTTAGGTGGCGCAGAGAAACTGAAGTAACTAATTTCAATACTAAACAACAACAACTTACTACGAAATAATAAAAATACAAAAATAAAATAAAAATAAATAAATAAATAATGTTGTGGATTTAAATGCCATCACGGTGTGTATACGTCAAACTTTTTTCTATTTCTAAAAAAACAACAAAATCAACCATCCAATCAGTGTGTGTTTTTGTTTTCTTCTTTGTGCACAACTTTGATGACGATGATGACGATACCAATTTTTTGGATGGAAAAATATATTTCATGAAAAAATACAAAACTGTTTTTTTTTTTCAAACAACAAAAGAAAATACAAAAAAAAAATATATGAACACCCATCGTAAATATTTGCTGTAGAACAATTCGTTTCTTTTCATGTGTGTGCATGTGTGTGAACGTTTTATGGGATGTAGGAACGATTTTACTTTTTTGTTTTGTCATCATCTGTACAATATCTCATCCGATTTTATGGCTGGAGTTATTTATGAAAACTGTTTCAACTTTACCCACAACTATTACTCCATTCTTTTCATTACCCAGTGGTTTCTCTTATAAGAACTATATATAAATATTATATATACTACAGTATAACACAAAACAAAATACCTTTCTGTATTTGGAGAGGAATGAAAAATATTGGGGGAACCCAAAGTCACATGTGTAATATTTGAATGAATTTTTATGCTATGATTTTTTTTAATGTACGGAATATCAGTATTTTTGTTTTTATTTTAAACAGCAAATTCATTAATTTTGAAGAAAATTGAGAACAAAACTGCAGAGGTGCTGGGATGATTATATAATTTTATTTTTATTATTTTTCAAATTGAAAAATTTGTGATTTTTTTTCTTGTTTTATCGGTTATCCGAAAAAATATTAGAAGATAATTTGGAAAAAATTAATAATAATAATATTTTTATTTTATTTTTTAGAAATGTTACTCTGCGTGTACAATAAATCGATAACGTATAAATAGCTGTGTAAATAACTATTTGGCATTTTTTTTTATATGTAAAACATCTTAGCTTTCGGTCTTCATTTTTATTTCACCAAAAATCCTTTTTCAGTTTCAACCCCCAAAAAAGGAATTTCTAATTTAAACAAAAAATTTTATAATTTTTTGTTTATAAAACAATTTTTTTTCATAAAAAAAATTATATCTAAAAAACAAACATGTTTTTCGCTTTTTGCTCAAGTTTTAATACAGGTGCGAAAAATAACCAAGTATAACTGATTTCAATTAATTTTTTTTTTACAATTCTTTACTAAGAAACTTATACTTGAATTATTTATTTTTAATGGTGGTTATTCATTTCATGATTAATTGGAATTCAAAAGAGGGGTTGTACAGTTCGTTTCCATTGAAAAATTCAAAAAGTGGAATATTTACTTAATAAAATCAAACACAGTCTCTGATCAAGCCTGATTAAATGAAAAGTAGCCGTATACCATTCTGGGATATTAAAAGAAATAAAATGTTGTGTAATTAAAAAACCAACAAGCTCATCATTTTGTAAATAATGACATCACTTTCACTATTTCTATACGACCCATGTTGTTGTTGTTGTGTATTTTTTATTTTTTACATTTTCTAGTCAGTGCTACTTGAAACGAAACGGTACTTGAATTTTAAACAGTGTTTTTTTGATTAACTATTTTAATGTTATATTCCACTTTTTGATTTTTTGTTTTAAGTATTTTATATAATCGGTTTTTCCGGACAATCAATGAAGGGATTAAAAATAATATTCGGTGTGGACTGAGTTATAACTTCTAGTTCATTCAGTTGCGTTTAAATATATATTTAAAAAACCTAAATTTTAAATATTATAAGCAATTATTGTATACATTATTGTTATAAAATCAATTTTGTTAAATTTATTTGCTATAATGATTTGAGTTATTCTACTAAATTGAGCAATTTCATTTTTATGTTTATAAAATTTTGAGTTTTTTAAGATTTTTGATACAAATTTATGATTTTTTTTTTAAAGTTCAAAACATTTATTAAATTTTAAACACTTTTCATTTCAAAAATTATTTTTATGATTTTTAAATTTAATCATTGAAAATTGCGCTACATTTAGCTTAGGCTTATTTCCAACGAGCTAGACACAGCGCAAATTTGTGTATTCAAAGTTTTTTTTTTCAAAAACCTTTTTTAACATTAATTTTATTTTTTATTACTATTTTATGAACGTTTATGTTTAAAAAAAAATACAATTATTTTTAGTTTCACGAGTATATTAGAATCAGTTAATTCTAATATTACAGGTTAAGATCAGTCCACACTGGATTGTGAATTGTATAGGTAAGAAAAGAATTCCCCGACAAATTCAGAAGGAAGATTAAAAAAAAAAACACCAAAATTTGTTATACTATGTTATATTCCACCACTGTATATAAACACTTTTTTCTTGTCGACGTTTTATCTTCTTGTGCATTCGTGTACATAACGTTGTTAAATTTTCAATTTCTCCTTCCCACAAATTGTAGACCATTTTTGTTACGCTCCCCTTGATTAACTATCATTTCTTGCCAACAATGTTTTTCAGTTAGAAATTTGTAAACCATTTTTACTATACTGTACTGTACTTGTGCTTTATATTTTTAAAAAAACCAATTTTTTTAATGAATTTTTCTAGGATAGGTTGCATGTGTATTGTACGTACAATTTTTTGTTTTAGTCTGAAGGCAGCTTTTGTTTTGTTTTTTCATCCCCAAAAATATTTCATTTTTAGTTTAATTAATATCATTATTATTATTATATATACCAGTAATTTTTGTTTTGTTTTGTTGGGGGGTGGGGTTTCATTTAAGAAACCAAAATGTGTCCTCCTACATCTTGCAATAAAGTTGGATATTTAAGAAGTCTTGGTTATATTACAATTTTTTTACAAATGATAGTGTGTGGTTTTTGTTTCACAGGTACATTGGGTATTTTTAATAACAAACTTACTGTTGTTGACTAATATACTTATTACTATGACAAAAGTGTTTTTTGTACAATTTAACCATATAATATGGAAACTGGAAAGTCTCACGCAAGAGTTGTGCAATTTTAGGTATGGCAACTCGGGCCAATTCTTGACAACTGTGTCGTTAGTTTCTTCCCTAACCAATGAAAAACCGATTGGCAAGAAGCTGACGTCACAATTGTCAACAAATGTTTTTACTTGCTACACCAAAAAATTGCGTGTGTCACGTGGCTTTAACAAAGTATATATTGATGTTGGTTAACATTTCTTGGTTTTAAACCGTGAAATTGAGCAATTTATTGCTTGTGTGTATTTATTAGTTTTTCTTTCAATTTATATTTTTATTTTTAAGCTAAATTGATGTTTTTAATAACCTAAGCAATATTGAGATAACACACATAAGCCTACTAGTATTGTACAGATTGCATTGCCAACATTAACCGTGACTAATTTAACCAATTTTCACACATTAATTAAAATGGCTTTTAATATCAAAATCAAATTTCATATTAATATAATTCCATAATAATTTTTCACACTTTTCATTGGTATTTTAATACAAACTTAACGATAATCTAGATCTACATTTTAACTTAACATAAACTATACTTGACAATTTGTTAATAATTCATCTTCAATGTCTTATACAAGTATATACAGTATATAGTAAAGTGTATATTTGTTATTGCATATCATCATTAATATAATTTGAATAACCTTATGATTTTTTTTAGTAACTCGAAATGGAAATAAAATAATTACATATAATACAAAATATGTAACATCACATCTTACAGTATTTCATAAAAACGAGTTTATGTCTTACAAATTAAACATCGGAAAAACCAAACATTTTGTCGAAAAAAAAAATGAAAATAGGTTACGTCAATGTTTATATTGTGACAATGAAAACGAACGTTTCTATGGCAACAGGAATGTTTCAGTTTGGTAATAAATGAACGGTATGCTTGAACTAAAGTACCTTTCTATACCATATTGTAAAAAACACTAATATGTGATTATTTTTTATGGATATTATTTATCTTTTCAACTTTTTTTTTTACTACCATAAATTATATTTAAACATCATTTAAAAATATTTCATAATATACATTTATGCAGTATATTATTGCTAAAGTTAAAAACGTCCAGTTGTGTTAATGTTTTTTAATGATGTGATTTATCATTATAAAATACCCCGCATGTTGTAAACCACTGAACTACTTAATCATTATGACCATTCACCAAAAAAAATTAATTAAACAAATACTGTATATCAAATTGTGTAAGTTTAGTTCCCATTTTTAATTATAAAGTTTGTTACGAACTAACAAGAACTAATGTTTTGTATATAGTCACGGTTAACGGTGTGGTAATAACATACTTAAACAGATCTGTGCAATACCCTTTTAAAAAGTTAAATTAAATACAGTAATTTGACCTACAATCAATCTTAGGTAAAATTACCGTTAACAAGGTGTAAAAAAAAAGCAAGTGTACTCGAATTATCAATTCTGCCTACCATTCTCTTGTACTGGTACTAAACTCTTAAGTAGTTAAAAAGATAGACTATGTCTATAATGTTATAGAGTACAAACCGTTGAAGAGTTGTATAGGCATCAATATTATGATTGAACCGCCTGGTGAAAAAGGGTGTTAAGTAACATTTTTCTCAAAATTGTCCTAAAAGCATTTTCGAATGTGTTAGGTGCAATTCTATCTTCCTAACGCATAAATTTTGAGCAAAAGTGTGAGGTAGTCTATAGACAGCAAGGCAAGTTAAGATCTTTTAATGCATTTTCTTCGAAATTGTAAAAAAATACTAAACATCTTCTTTTTTTTACACCAGGCCCTCCAATTAAATCATTACTACTGGTATATAAAACTATTTTTCTATAGACTTCAGTTTTTGCAACATTCACCTCAACAAATCTTTTTCTTTGGGGCCATCTTCTGGTTTTTTCATTCGGGAGAAAACTGATGAGAAGAATGATTCTGGGGAACGGGTATACATATAGTGTTTGATGTTGTGTTTTTTTTCACATGTCATTGTATTTGTCGTCTCAGGGCACCCCCAAATCGCATGGCAGTGACGTCAGCAGGCACGCATCCCCGGATGGCGGGGGCGGCGGCGGCGGGTCTCGACCAGGCAGCGGAAGCCATTACGAACTGCGTGAGCAGATCCCTGACTTCCCACCTGTTCATGCACCCGTCTTTGAGGGATCCGAATATTCCAACCAGACGGAGAGCAGCGACTATGACTCTCAGGACGAACCTCCTAGTAAACGCTCCGAGATCTAAAACCAAAATGAGGAACCTCCCTCGCTTCTGCAAAAATCGCCCAGTGAGTTGTTGTATTTTGTTTTTGTGTCTCGTTTTATACTGTATAGATACTATATACTACACATCTTTGGCTTTAACGAAGACAAAAAATCGTACCTATGTGGTTGTTTTATGTTTTCTTGTTGTGTGTGGTTTGTTTTATGATTAGAATTTTTGTCAATAAAAAGGAATACGTGGATGAGAAAGTAGTGGTTCTAATACAATGTCGATTGCGAAGCTACGTTACAGTACAAAATGAAATTATAAACGCTGCAGTTTAAATTGACAATTGAAGGCTTGCCCAGAATACGCAATTGCGGCATGATTCAGTTCGTAGTTTTGAGTAAATGGCGAAAGAATAATTCAGCAACAAATTGATTGTCATATATTAGATGACCAATGTCGTAGTGATATACTGTATATGTATGTTTTGAATGGGTATGAATTTGTCTGTTGGTAGCACTAGTTGGGCCCATGTATGAGGCACGGTGTTGCATAATAATTGAATTTTTGACGCTTGCAACGTTATTCTGGGCAAGCCTTCAATTATAAAGGTTTCAATAATACACTGCTTCCCGGATATAACGCCGTCGTCGTTTATATTTTTGGATTATATATCGCGGGTCTTAAGATCATTTCACACGTCAAACTTTACAATCAAATTCCATCGATTTAAACTGTTTTTCTGACGTCATACACACATCCGGACGCGTTTCAGTGCTTTTGTTGTTTCGTGGTTTGACCGAAAGCACGAAAAACGCGCCTGAACGTTGTATGACGTCAAAAAAAAACAGTTGGAATTTGATTGACAAAGTTTGACTTGTAAAAAAAACCTTTACTATCTGCAGTACACTACAAACTCGATCATCCGAATGAGATGAGACCAAACCTATTTCGGATAAACGAAAATTGGGATAATCCTGAATTTTAATGTGTATGCTCGGTTTGGTATTAGAGTCAACAACGTTGTACAAGTTGTTTAATGAACATTTAATGAACAATATGTATTCAGTATTAACTTGCAATCATTTGATGAATTGTCCATAGTTATCTAAAATGTCAATGATTTTTCGATATATATATCGAGTTTTATACCAAAATGACGCGTTTCACCTAATTCGAATAAACCGGAATTTCGGATAATCGAGTTTTTTAGTGTTTTGCACTGAGAAAACATAAAATAATAGAGATCCAGTTTAATACATATGCATATGTAGGAAATCTGCGGTTTATGCGCAAACTTCACATAAATCGAAAACCGCATATATCGAAGTTTCTTACGAATACTAGGACTCAATCACGTGTGTGTAGCACAGCACAAAATCGCATATTTAGGAAATTTTCTCTTTTATAACGAGCATCTGGACGGATTCATCTTGTCTCTTATATTAGCCGGATCGCATATAAAGAGAACTCTTGTAAATAAAGACTTCTACACATTGGTTGACGATAAATAACTTAATATATTGTTGACACTCTTAATTACAGTTAACCAATTTAGTTAACACTATAATTAATTTGCATCGATTAGAAAGTCAATTGTGGTTAAACATTCAACTAGTTGAAATTTTTGCAAAGTTAAATGAAGACTTCAAAACCCTTAATTTAATAACGACTTCGAAAGAATATAGTGTCATTTGGGATGTTAAAATTTTGGGATCATATTTATTCAACAAATTGGTTACATTTAATTGTTATGATAACCTATTGTACTTACCGTGTCCACTTACCTTGCACCACTTCATTATTATTCTATTTCGGGGGTCGTGATTTAAGATGAAAAGGAATGCCTAACATCTGCTAGAAGAAATAAAAAACAAGTTGGGGATGTTTTCTAGTTACAGTTGTTTATTCGTCACAAATAGTAATCATGGTGTAATTTGCTAATGACTTGATAACATCCTTTCATCGTCCTTTTCTGAACGAAGGGGAAGAATGCTTCTGCCATTTATGTTTCAAATTCAAATGCATTAAGACCCATATAATTAAAGTTGCCTATTTGACTGACACCATTTACGTCTTCGTCGGAGAAAAAAAATTGTGTTTTTTTTCTAACTACTGATTTGTATTTATTATTCTTGTCTTTGGACAGCCGTTCTACTCTTAAAATCCCGAGAAGTTTTTTGTTTGTTTGTTTGTTTTGACATGTAACGTGTAATTAAGCGCTTAGCGTTTAGATTTATTTACACAAGATGGTTGACGAGAGTTGCATTTATTGCCTCAAACGTTGATCTAATTCAAATTAAACATGAACACGAACTTGTATGTTCTCACACATGAGTTTTGTGTTTTCAATTAAAAGATTATCATCTATTAATTTTTTTTTTTTAAAAATGAAAAACAAAATTATATAAGGTGTGAACGAGTCATAATTAGTTCATCAGTAGTTTTGAATCCGACATTTTATGGCTTACTAAAAAGTTGGTTTACACCATGTATGTACTATTTGTGGCAATAGCATTGCAAGAGAGTGCCATTTGTACCAGAATGTTTTTTGAAATGTGGTCAGTACAGGAAGTCTTCAATTTATTCGAATTCCGCCAATTTGCGACAAGAGAATTCTTCCTAGATGCACGTTATTGACGAGAACATGCGGTTTTGTGCGGTAGTGCACAAGTGACTAAGGGTTGATTTTTCACCAATTTATGGGAATTTCGGTATTTGGATTTTCAATTTATGGTTTTTTGCAGATCGTAATCTTTGCATAAATTGAGGATTTCCTGTACATTCCGTATTGTTCGTAGTACATGTATGTAAATACAGTGTTGGCTACGAATTGTTGTACGATGTTCTTTAGTAACTAAACAACCTCAATGTTCAAAGAAGTTAGTCAAAAAAAAACTCCAATGTTCAGTAGTTTCCAAAAGTTATTAGTGTTATACAAGTGTTTCGAGCTTTGATTTTTATTAAACTAATGCTTAACAGACTAAACCTCATTGTCCAAAAATCTTTGGAAATTCCAATTATCCATCAGAGTTTCTAAAACCTATACGGCAGTTTAGTGTTATGAAATTCTTTAATGATAGATGTTTTGAACTGATTACCGTAGTACTAATGCCCTAGAAGTTCAAATAGAACAATGTTCAAAGAATCTTTAGAAAGTCCTATGTCCACCAGAGTTCCCAAAAGCTATTTAGCAGTCTAGTATTCTTAAATTTGGCCAATGACCAATGTGTCAAATCTTGATTTCTATTGTACTGATGCTTTAAAACAGTAAACTTCCGATGTCCAAAGATATATCTTCGGAAACTCCAATGTCCATCAGAGTTTCCAAAAGCTGTATATAGCACTTCTGAACTTAAGACCGAATCTAGCTAAAGAGGGGGTAACTTTTGGAACAACATTGAAGAGAACAGTCTGACTTTTTTGATTGCTTCTTTACGAGATAGAGGTTGTTTTGTTTTTTTTTCTGTATGGTATAGATATAAGAAGAAAAGGAAGTTCTTTCACTCACTGTTTGGTCTTTGTTGTTGGTACTTTGCAGGTAACAGGCAGTTGATTTCTAGGTTCCAGTGGTGCGGAGCGTGTTGCCAAGCAACCAATCAGTCGTCACGTTCGTTCACTTTACCTGATGGTTGTTGACAAGACCTTCAGGACGGCCAATGAGCTGAGCGCGATGGGACACTTCCCGGCGCCCGCGCCAAAAAACCAGTGCAATGACTCTTTTGTCTCCGAGGCACTGCCATCGCTCCAAATACGGTGCCTGGACATCCACTGAAGAAGAGCAGCCAATACCTCCAGTTTTTTTGTTTGTTTTTTGTAAAAAAATCTTTTTTCCATCATTTTTGTGTTTTTTTTTTGTTTTTATATATATATAAGTATCTCCGATAAGCTTGGCTAAAATGGTTGTGAAACAAAATTTGTCCACGTCGACTTCTGCGGACCGATGTTCGAAAAATCAACAATACAACAACCGGTGTCCGGTAGCCAAACTTCATTTTCGATTTCTGTCTTCAGTGATCAACTTCGATGAATTTGGGGAACAATCCAAAAACACACACACACACACACTTTTTCTTTCTTTGTTCTTCTTATTTTTTTTGCATGTTTGTCTGTTTTTTAGTTTGTTTTTGTTTTTTTTAAGTTTGCAGTTATTTTTCTGTTGTTGTGAAGTTTCAATAGTGAATATAGGAAAAACAAGTTGTATATCACATTTTGCACCAAGTTCTATAGGCCTATGATTTTCACCAAATCCCGATTTATTTATTTTATTTTATTTTTTTTTTTTGCACATTTTCTTTGATTTCAATTTATTTATGTTTTTCATATATCTTCATCTATGGTGTCTTATAATTCTTTTCGCTGATTATTTCTGCACTTTCTATTTATTTTTCACTTTTCTAAAAAAAAAACAAAAACAGAAGCACTAGTTATTTTTTTTGAAGATTGTTCATATTTTCTTTTTTTTTAACACTCGCACCCCTTCTTTTACCACTTTTTTAATCAGTTAATTTCATTAATTTCATCGTTACAAATCCCTACCCCCCGAATCAAACGTCTTTTACGAACTACACACCGTTGAAGACTTGTTCTTCCACTTGATGAAAATAAAAAGAGACAAAAATCTCAAAAGGTCAACGACGAATATGATTTCGTTTTTTGTTTGTTTTTTGGAGACAGTTCAGTTGGTGAATCCCATACATATATATATATATAAATATATAAATAAGTACGAATAAATAAAAAAGAACGAAAAACTCAGAAAAAGTGTCATTGACATATCTCTTCAGTGGATGTCTATCCTTGAGAACCAACTGGAGGCCACCCTTACAAAGGGGTCTCAAATCCTCTCTCTATACGCTGCAAATCTGTATACGACATTTTTCACACTAAGGTCCCTCCACAGCTTTACGTCAAGATGCGTCGACATTTCTTCACCCACATGAACTTGTAAAAGAGTTTTTTCAAAAACCCATTCGATACAACAACAACAACAACAACAACAACAACAACAACAACCCGAAGCAACAACATACACTTTGATTATGTTTTGGTTTTTATCATTTTCGTCAACTACTACTACTTCTTCTTCTTCTTCTTCCTCGAAGTGGATAATAACTTCTGCTGCATAATAATAATGTTCTAGTGACAATTTTTTTTTTGGTTTGTCTTCGTCATACATCCCTTTATTTTATTTTTTGTCTTCTTCTACTTTTTCACCGGACATTTGCCATCATGAATCGTCGATTTTGCCAATGGTCGTTAATATTATTTTTTGTTTTTGTTTTTGTTTCCAATGGTACAAAATACGTATTAAGAAGCTACGAATGGGAAATATGCTTCTATTTTAAGAAGTTTTCTAAAGGGGGGGGGGGCAATTTTTTTTTGTTTTTATATATATATGGAACTTCGTGTTGCAACAATAATTCCTAGTGGGCATTTCCACCATCACTATTTTGGGCGTTTTTTTCTTCATCAACACCCATTATTATTATTATTATTTTTTGTTGTCATCTTAATATTTCGTTTTGATCCTTGTCAGTATGTACAAATTGATGGTTTCGTTTTGGAACGAATGCGACTTTTTTTTTTGTTGTTGTTGATGATTTGCAAATAATTGGTAAGACAGAAAAAAAAGTTTCTTATAATGGACGAGTTTGTTATCGTAGTTTTTGATTTAAAGAAATTGGCTTCACTTTGCAAATAACTTCTTTCGAATTGTCAGGTAGATTCACAAAACCTGAAAAAAAACAAACACAAAAAATCTTAATTTAAAATAAAACATTTGCAAAAATTATATCAATAATTTATTCGATTATTGTCATTGATTGATAGAAATACAAAAAAAAAATATATAAAATATAATGTTCAAAATTAAACCGGATTTTGTTGTGACGTTGAAAGTGCGAACACTAGCTTAACTGCAACAATTAAAATCCGGCTTATAATTGAAATGCCTAAATTTTGCAATTTTTTTCGAATACATTTTTGTTTCATATAATTGTTACCGGCAATGTATAGAAATTTGTTACAGGCATTCTAATTGTTACGGGTCTGTAATTGTTACAAGAAATCTATAGAATGCCAAGCCTCGTTTAGACAATTTATGAAATTTACATTGAAATTGTTACTTTAAACAAGAATTTTAGTATTTAAAGATAGGCCTAAATTTAAGTCTAAATGGTTTGTTTTATTTAAGAGGAAAAGTTAACTACCCTAAACCATAACGTGCCAACATCGTGAAGTAGTACGTCATGCTTAAACTATATGTAACCAACCTAAACAATTGTATAGTGTATACAAGGTGTTATTTCATATTTTGCCAATAAAGGCTAGGCAATCTACGAATATCTGAATTTTGATACATTGTCAGTAACATGATACAGAGTAGTATATAACATACGAGTCCACCAAACCAAATTATACCAAAACTTTTATGACAAACTTTTCTTGTGTTTTTGTAATAAAATCATATGTTTAGTAAGCCATTTTATTTAATTTAAATTTTTTTTTAAAATCATTTTGTTTAAAAAATATTTGAATGCAGATTTTATTTCATTGGATGACGACTGTTTATTTTTATTTTTATTTTTAATCACTTTGATTTTGTGTCATAATAGACCTGGGAGTATTTTTTTTTTCATGACAAACTTGTATGTATATTGTACATGATATTAATTTCTGAGATTGAAACTGAGAATAATTGGATAACAAAAATATGTGAGTGAAAAAAAAAGATAACCAAAGAACTAGTGAATTGGTAGAATTTTTGTGTTTTTTGTTGTTTTTCTTTTTAGTAATTTTAGTAATAAATAATTTTCAAAGAGACTAAAGGGTGTAATGATGAAAATAATTTTGTCATTCTAGTCCATTTTTTGACACATACCAGGTCTCTTTTTTGGTTTATTTTTTTCGATTATTTTTTAAATATCGATTATTTTTTTAAACATCGATTATTATTTTTTTCAATATCGATTTTTGTTGTTTAAAATTTTGTTTTTGTTTTTTAATATATTTTTTTTTTTTTAGTTTTTGTCATTTTGTTTTTTGTGTGTCTAAAAAATCAGTATGAATGGTGGAACACAACGTCTGGCTTAATACCATTGAGATATACCTACAATATTTTATATTTTTTGTTTTTTTAAAACAAAAAATTTAAATTGGCATTTTGTTTTATTAAATTATGATGATGTTGAAGTATCTTTCGAGGATACTAAAAAATTATAATATTAATATTTTTAATAATATTAATTTTTTTTTCTTTATACAAAAAAAGTGGGAACTTAAAAATGATGTGATACTTCTTGAAAAAAAAACTGTGGGAGAGTCCGAAATTCGATTTCTATTTTTCTGTGAATAATAGAAAATAAAATAAAATTAATCCGCCATCTTTACGAGAAAAAAAACAACAACAACTAACCTTACCAAAAAAATAATAAATTAACTATACTTAGTTAACAAGTTGATGAAAGCCAACATTTGTTGTGATTCTTTTGGAAGAATCTGCTCATTTCTACGAAAAAAACATTTACGAAACAAAAATCTCCAAATATTTTGTTTTGTTTTTTTTTTTAAACCCAAATTTTTTTTTATCCACAAAAATTTTATCTCTCCTATACAATTTTTTAAATATTAAACAAAAAATAGATGTTTGGACTTTTCCCATAGAAAACAAAACCCCACAACTTTTTTGGTCTCTTTAATTTTTCGTTTTTTAATTCAATGTCCACCTTAATGTTCATATCATTGATGACAACATTCGTTTTTGTTTTGTTTTTAATAATAATAATTAAATAATAATAATAAAAAATATAGAAATTTGTTTTTTAATTCCTTCCCATGTCAAAAGAAGAAGAAAATTATATTAAAAATCATAATAATAATAATATTAATAATAATAATAATAAGCTTCGATTTTTGTGAGCAGTTGTTCAACTTCGATTTTGTTTCAAACTCCTATTTAACTACGTGTTGCCATCATTACTACCGAGTGTTGTTTCTTTTCAATCAAATCATCATCTGAAAATGAAAGATAAAGACAAAAAAACTTATTCCTTTCTTATGTTTTCCATCTTTCCCTTTCATAATTGCATGTACTTGTGACTAAAAACCAACTGTACGTAACCTGTATCGTTGTAAGCAGTGTGATAGACAATAAACATATTTTAAAGGTACGACCCTTACTAACTATTTTTTATTCTCATTTGTTTCATAACCAACGCAAAATGGAATTAATACACTATATGAGCCGTCTGAAGCCAAAGGGAACTAACCACAAATTTTCGTGTTTAGTTATTATTGGTCTAACGTAACATACACCCACTCTAGAGTTTACTGACAATGAGAACTGACAGTTCCTGACATTGACAGTTGTTCACGTGAAAGTCACGTAAAGCAAAAATATCCTATGACTGAGCATAAGTTCTATAATTGGATTCTAATTTCTCAATTTCCTTAAAATGTGAAAAGTGTTGGTTAGTTCCTTTTGGCTTCGGACGGCTCATATTATTCCGGTTATCTAAGAGTTTGCTGTTTTACATGTCACAGCCGGTTCCGTATTGCCCCCCACATAGTAAATGAATATAAAGCCTATGGGTGATGAAAATGTTTATTATTTTCATAACCTTTTACATTTAAGTTGGGCAGTTTAAGAATGGTGAAATGGTTGGACCTCTTTGAGCTCATTTTTTGGTAGGTTTTCGGTGACCTAGGGAACTGAAATTTTGAACATAGATTTAGCCAGTGAGACTTTTTGTTGCATTAAATTTCTACGGGTCCAGGTCGTGTCGTTTCGAAGAAATTGACACGTCAAGTTGGTGTTTCGTTAAGGATTTCTCATAGAGCGTGTGGAACGTCAATCTTGTTTTGCGTCGTCAACTCCTTTTTATCACAATTATAACAATCAAATAGGGTTTCAGCAATACCCAGCATTTAGGGGAACACGGAATCGTTACTTGACATACAGTGGACGTCGTTTATTGTGATCATAATTGGATAGTGCTTAATAAGTCATAGGCCGTCTGATAGCGATGAAACAAAATTACAAGATTCAACAATTAACACGTTGAAATGAGTATAAAAGTTATAAATATTATTAAATGATCACTTTAAACACAATTAATGTGAAATGCAGTATTTCGAGTATACTCTATCTTCTTTAAAAAAAAATTACAAAAATATGAAGAAAAAAAAAGAATTTCTATAACTCGAAAAATAATTGTTTTAAAAATAATTTGTTGTTTTAAAAACATTGTTTTTAAATGATTTAAATATATTTATTTAAAATAAACAAAAAAAATATTAATATTTAAATTTGCAGTAGAATTTAGCAATGAAATGCAAATTACATTAGCATTTGTGTTATTTTGGCATTAATAGTTAGATTATTTTGCCACCGGTTGGCGAATAGTAGCGATAATAGATGTCAAGACAACATGGACGATTTGAATGTTCTCTACTTGTTTACTTCGTAAAATGATCGACTTTTCCACAACGTTTGTGTCTTTATCTGAAGTATCGGTCGTTTGCAAACTTCAGAAGACAACAGTACATCGTATTATAAGGTGAGTGAGATTTGAAAATGGAAAAATTTGTGTATTTGAGTTGCTTTAATTTTGAACGAAATGCATGTTTTGAAAACCACTATTTTACGCGTAAGCCACCTGTTTTTTGTTTAATTTTCTAACCCACATTTCAAAATTAGAATACTGTATTGCCGAATGTTCAATGTATCTAACCTTGCTGAATTTATTATACGGTTCATTACAGCGATTGAATTTATTATGCAGTTTGATACAGTAATTAAATTTATAAATTAGCGTATTGCATTATGTGTATGTTTTGACTGAATCGGTATAATCTTTAAGTACCGGTATACGAGTAGGTAACCCATGCTATAGCACGTGGAAATATTGTTCTCTTCGTGTACACTCGCGTTATGGTTTTCTTTGTTGTTAATGGAAAGACTTTTCCACGGACAGAGTGAAAAAGACACTTGCCTTTTATACAGTACGAGTTGTATGCCAGTCAACAATGACGGGTGGAAATTGATTCAATTCATAAAGTTAATGCATTGATTTTACGGTAATCTTTCACTTTAGGTTGGTGGGCGGAGTTTAGGTATAAATGGAATACTTTATCTTAAGATGAATGGAATATTTGCATGAATGAATTTTCTTACTAACCTAACCTGGTATTTACACCCATAACATTAGGTTAAGTTAGGTGAAAACAACAACAACAACAACATATTTCATTTATCTTAACGATGTTTTTTCTAAACTCCGTCCACCAACCTAAAAGCAAAGTTCATCAATTTTACTCACTGCAGTTATTTGTTTCACCTCATGTTACTTCGGAACATTCGTTTCTTTTTCGTAACATTCGGAACTTATGTTTATCTCATTAATTACCGGTACTGCTTATGTTTGTGTTGGTATGGTAATACTGTACGTTCATTGTGTTATGATTACGTTTGGTTGTAGTCGTTATCATGGAAACATTAAGGCACGGAAAGAGGCATAGAAAGAAAGGCTTCGTATTTATATAATATTTAATATAAAAACAACTCTATTCTGCGTATAAAGCTTGAGGAATATACCATAACAACGTGAGTGCAAACAACAAACTGTTCATTGTGTGTTTGTGCTAGATCGAGCAATATTGATCGTGTCATATGTTTTCGGTTAGCCTCTGGTAAAATATATTATTAACGTTTATATTTAAAAACGTAATAAAACACTTACTTCAGTTTATGTCTTCTGATGTTTTCACTACAACACTATAAACATTATTGTTGAATAAGCCGTCGAAATAATACTACGCTCTGCTTTCAAAATATGGTTTACAATTCATGTAAAACGTTTTCGATTATGGACAATTTCAGGACATGATAAGTTATTATTGGTTTATACTAGAGGCGTGCAAATCAGCGTTTAGGCTCGTCCAAACTCGTTCAGAAGAAATGGGACTCGTTCGAAATGTTCGAGTC
>JAQIWH010001824.1:0-28441 GCA_034695005.1 Cryptops parisi
AGATTCATCCGAAGAATCAATGAAAAGTTGTACCAAAAAACCAAGTGTTTTAAAAAATTATTTGTTTATATTTAATTAGCTTATGAGACTTTGCTCATGTTTTAATCCTGTGTTTAAACTCCTATTGCTTCGCAAAATTCGTTTGTTTTAACTGCATGTTTTAGACTGCTTTGTTTATTATTGCATTCGTTCATTGTTTATTTATTATTTAACATCCACTGGGGGATAAAACCACGAAAAAATTACTTAGTACAATGTAAAATATGATTGAACAGTGACTTCTTAAAATGAAAACTTTCGACGCAATTATGATTGACACAAGTTAAAGGATTTTTCCGAATATAAAAGAAAAGGTTATTCCATGTCTGAAATAGCTGGTAAAGAAATCTATGGAAACAGAGAAATTTGATAGTCGAAATAGAGAAAAGATTTGGAGTTTGTAAAGTGAAACGATAATTATGTCGAGTAGCAGTAGAGTCTACGATATACAGATTGAATAAAATGTAGTGGGTGGACATGATAACAAAGGCCATAACTTATTTCTAAAAGTCGATAATATGTTATCATCTGGAAGATTTTCTAAAGTTTACGAGTTAGAAGAAAATTGGTTGTTGAAAGAGACGGTATCATTAAGGCGGTGATTTAGCACGGATAGTAATGAATAGGTATCAAAATTAAGTCTTCGGGCAACATAATGATAAGCCACATTTTAAAAATTGTTCTGAAGACCGTTTTTTTGGGAAGAAACTCCATAGAGTACCGTCCTAAGCATAAGCAACAAGGTGATTTTCTATATTATGCTACCATTTTCAGGAAAATCCATGAAGTGGTATGAAGTAACAGGCTAGAAACAGTAATGAGACAGTTTGGTGTAAAAATGTCATTTTTGAAGAAAAAAAGTGTGACTTATCATATTGAACGGAGCCCATCAATTTATTGTACTTCAACATTCATCTTGCCACATCTTTCATTTCTGTAAAATTTCAAATGCAAGAAATGCAATTTGACAACTTTTCTTTGGACCTTAAACTCCAAACATGTAAGGTACGTCAACTTTACCGGACTAGCTGGTTTCACTAACACGGTGAAAAGAAAAAAAAATACAAAACGAAAGGAAAACTATTTAATTCGAGATGAGTCCGTGACAAAACCACGAAAAGACGAAAGAAAGAGAGAAAAAAATATAAACAAGGCATCAAACTTTGAAGGAAAAAAAAATCATAACCCGTTTCAACAAAATTGCGGGTTTTATAATTCACTGTTTACACAAAAGGCTAATCACACACCGGGAGATGATAAAGGAGTGGATGAGATGATGATGGTAACCTCCCACTAATAACATTACAAAATCACCGCAGACTTCGCCTCCTCGTGCTATTAATGGCCCCATTACGCAACGTGAAGTGCTTATAGATAGGACTTGGCAATTTTGGAAATGCGAAAATTCAACCAACGTCGCGTCATTTCTAAAACTCTTTTCTTTCAAACCATTATTATTTTTTTGGCCATTGACATTTCGCAAAGTTAAATCGATTACGCTCGTCATGTTCATGGTGATGATGATGATAATCGAGCGAAAGTCTAACGTCTTCGGGTGACACGAAATAGCAACATCGTGCCCAGCCATAAATTCAACTCATCCCATTTCGAGAGTGAAATAATCTGCTTTTATCGCTATAAATACACGGCGCCAACGTGAACCCTAGTTATATTCGACCCCCATCAACTTTTTTCGATATACGATGTTCTTGACACTCGGGATCTCTTGACTGATTTTTTTTCCCACCAATAAATTATAGTAAACATAACAATCATAATAAATAAAAATAAGCACTAAACTACTGAAGACTCGAAAGAAACGATACAACTTAATCATCGAGGGAAATGCCCCATACCCACGAATAGACTTGTGTTTAAGTGCCTTTGAACTGTTGCACCCATTAAAATAAAAAACACCACTTACACAGGGTGACCCGAAATTTCGCGCAGTAAAATCTTTCAAGTACACTGCTCACAAAAATCAGGGAATACTTCAAAGTGGTATGAAAGAGTTTGAAATATCTCCTAATTTTTTGTGAGCAGTGTATATAATCTTGACATACTGACTTACATCATGACATTTGGCATCATATAGTAATAAAAAATAAGTAATCGTTTTTTATAAGATGGCATCTGTTTTCTAAAAAATGTTTTTTCCAAAAAAAAATTATATTCAAAAGAAAATTTAATAACCCCCTTTTATTAATAAAACACTTTATTTGGATAATTCTCCCCTATAACTATTTCGTTCGCCTAAAAATTTTCATTAAAATTTTTTGTATCACTTAAAATTTTAATTAAACGCAATTGTGGATCACCTTATACATCTAAAAACACGAAATTTTTAATTTGACAAGTGAAACAATTTGTGGATAACTGACGTCAGCGTTTATGGCCACCAAGTTTCATTGGTTGAAAGAGAAGCTGACGTCACAGTTGTCCAGAAATTGCTCCACTTGTCACCAAAAATTGCATGTTTTGAAGAGGCATTATCGTAATAATTTCTGGTAAAAGAATTTCTTGTAATAATTTATTTTTTTAAATAAAATTTTTCGTGTAACTTAAAATTTAAAGAAAACCCAATTTAGGATCACCCTGTACATCAAACGTAAGATCAATCTTAGAAAGTTGAAAAACAATGTAAACGCACTCAAAACAAGAATGGCTATGGCAAGTTATAGATGAATGAACTTTGTACTTTTTGAGCTGTTCTTTGAAGGTTCTTGGGTTCTGCGCGTGAAAAGTGAACCTAATTGAAAAGCAAGTCATTTTTCTCCCGAGTCCCAAGATGGGAATAAATTTTGCAGCTGGTTAGAACACCATTTGGGTCAAGATAAACTCTTTAGTACTGGTTTAGTGATTAGTGAAAACCGCCAAGAAACGTGCTAGTCAGGTGGAAACAGGTTTATCTCTTTCCGACTAATGCTATTTTTCGGTGAGAGTAGTCTTCTTTTTTTTAAAATTTACAACAAAAAAATAAATAAAATCAACACGACTAACGCTTTATATGCGAATGAAATTTAAAAAAAACAAAAACTAAATAAAACTTTTTTCCTAACATAAATAAAAACCGCTTCCGCGGGATGTACTAAAATTTATGACTGCGGAAGCAAACATTATCTGAATGTAAAAGTTAAACGTGTCTTAATACCCTTTATATTAGCTTCACTTGTAAGCGAACTGAGAATTGAACGTATACAATACTGCCTACCACAGCATTTATGAGAATACCTGTATAGTTCAATGTACAAAAATCGCATAAAGCAAGAACAGCATAAATAGAAAACTTCATTTAGTCTCATGTAATAAAAAAATGCATAAATTGAACTGAAAATCGCAGATATCAAAAACTGGAATTACTCAACATGAATGGAATATTCGTCTTATTGCAATTTGCAAATTATTTATAGTTCGAGCATTTATCCAACGAGTTGGAAGATCGCTTCCTTGAGACCAATTTATCGTAGGGGTCCTCGAGATTCATTGACTTCTTTTCAACCTGTCGCCAATTTTCCTTTTTTGAGTAAGATGGCTGACAGGTTACTGTTTTCTGAACTTAAGAAATTGATCTATGACACTACCCCTCCCCTTTCACATGCGTATTACCAAGTAAATCGGCAATGTTTTTGTTGATTGAGTTTTACACTAATTTAGTCATGGATTTCGGTCGTTATCTCCATTGCGTAGTGATGGCGATAGATGTTACAAAGGCCTTCAATACTATCTCAAGACAGTCTATTGTCGATCAACTTTGTACTTTGGGTTTATCACAGCAGTGTTTGACACTTTTAGTGAGTTGTTTTACTGGTAGGCATTTCCAAATTGGAGATTTTGCTGAGTCGCGTATATCATCCACTAATGTGTTGACACAGGGCTCCTCGTTGGTGTCAATGTTGTTCTCGGTGGTGTCGAACACATTGCATAATCTTCCCTTGTGTGCAAAAATCGCAACGTACGTTGATGATAATTTTTTGTATCTCCCCTATCCCAAATTTGACGGACATGTAGCCTAATTTTGTATCAAAAGGAATTTAAAATTATTGCAAACTTGGTATGGAAAGAGAAAAAATGAAGTTAAATCAATTGAAAACTAAACAGATTACTTTTAATAGGACTGCAAAACAAACAGAAGAGATTAAGATTCTTGGTGTTCTTTTTGACCCTCTATTAATCTCTGGTGCTCATATAGAGCAACTAGTAATGAAACTACATAAGTTTATTTTCTTAGTTAAACGCATAAAAAATGTCTTAACAATATCTGAAAAAAAAAAACCTTTACAATAGCTAAAGTAGTCCGGTAAAAACATATGTATTTTGCTATGGGGCGATGCTCGCTTTTTCAGACTCAATAGACTTTCAGTGGCGTTCAATTCCATTTTACGTGTCTTGTTTAACTGGAGTAGATACGTGTCAATAACAGCGAAGTGCAAAAGATTGGGAATTCTCACGCTGAAAATGATTATTTTATACCATCAATTGAAGGAATTTCCCAGATTTTTTAATCTGAGAGACCATCCTTTACATCGCTTTAAGAGTTATTCAACGAATTTTTGAAAATTCGAAATCTATTAATTTTTATAAGTTTCATTCTAATCTTTTATTTTTATTTATTTATTTCATAAAAAACGATTTACAAAAATCGAAAATAACAACAACAACAGAAACAACAAATTAGTAACATTTTTTTGTGTTTATACATCTACTCGGTCAGATTTAAGTATTTATATAATTTCTTTTTAAAAAGGGAATAATTACTATGTTGAAAACTATTTACAGAGGACAATTTTCGAATGCGTGTAGGTAGTTGATTCCACTTATCAAAAACACTATATGGATAGTTTTTATGTGACGAGAAAGGGATAGTTTTGTCAAATTGAAATTTGTATGATGTTTCTATTCGTCTATTATATCAAATAAGTTGGATGGAACGGAGATATCCATTTTCATGCTTTTAAAAGTGGAATCTCATGCCACTCAGATTAAGAAAGTTCGCAATTTGTAATGGTGATGATTTAGGTAACCACTGTGTTCGTTTTAACAAACTTTTATTCATTATGTAATTTTTGTTGAATGATTTCTTGTTGTTTGTTGTTTTTGTGTTTTATTCTTGTAAATTTGGACCCATTGGACTGTTAAATAAATAAATAAATAATAATAATAATAATAATAATAATATTTAATTACTCCAAAAACGCATAAATCAAAATTCGCACAAATCAAATCTTGCAGTAATCTAAAATATAACCACTCAAACCTCGCATATATCGGTAAATGACAATATAAATCAATTTCTTACAATGTTTAATGTATTTGTTTTTCTAGTCAAAATGGCGTGTCATTCGATCTTATGTTATTTACTTTTTGTTATTTGTTTATTTATTTGAACTTTACCACGGCCGAAGCAAATTACTGGTAAGTGGGGTTTTACAATGGAGGAGGAAAAGGAAAAAAAAAACCAATAAACCTGCGGATCATAGTGTGAGACCCCCACTGACTAACGAACTAAATGAATTCACGTGAACTAAATTAACATGAAATCAGTAGGATTTATAATAATAATTACCCATATCTGTGCGTATGTCAAAAGATTTTTGTAGCAACACGTTACTAGATGGAGTTGGTTGGTTGTAAACGTAACAAGTACATTGAAATGCTTTTATTTAAGGATACGCTTTATATATAGTTTTTCTTTATGCGAACTCAAATTGCTGCAAGCTTTGAGTAAGGTGGTATTCGATTTACGCGAGTTTCGAGTAAATCTAATTTCGATTTGTGCGATTTCAATTTCGATTTTTGTTCGATTGGAATTATGCGATTTTTGGTCCATTTGACTAACAGTAGTTTATGTCATCACAAAAGTTTGTAGATGCCAGTATATGTTCAATTCCCAGCTCTCACAAAGTCACTCACAAATGAAGTTAATATAAAGCGTATAAATACAAATATATTAATTTTGTAGTTATGAAGCTAAAGTTTGTATTACTAACCCGGAACCCCAAATCCTCATACAGCGGTGCTACATCACGGATCTACTTCTAGTTAATATGAGAAATGACTATATGAAAAATGGAATCCCCATTATGCTACTAATGCGCAGAAAACATTTTTTACGATTTATTTTCTTCAAAAAAAAAAAAGAATCGAACTATCGACACTAATTACCGTTAATTTGAATCTTCTTTCAACTCAATTTTTACTTAATTCGTTCAAAACGGAGACCAATAACAATAAAAGATGACGATTTTTCTCACGAGTCATTAAAGACTCCATCCCGAGGATGATAATGTTGGCGCGTTCCTTTTTTGCATATTAGTTCGATCGTTAGTGATGAGATGAATTTCAATAAGTTTTTCATCCCATAATTTATTATTACTAGGCTTTCCCATCATTTCTTTGCTCCTCATCATCGTGTGCTTAAGGCTAAAGAAACTACCACCTTACTTCACCCATCGCCTACTGAGCCCAAAAATACAAACGCAATTCATCTTAAAAGCACGATTCTTCCCCTTTTCAGTTCATTGACTTGACCGTGGCAATTAACTTTAGCCTACAGGGTGTCTCACCAAAAAAAAAGTAAATCACTTAAAAATAAAAATTGTTTTTTTTTTTAAAAACAAAATGTCGGTATATAAAGTTGTCTTAATTAAATTCAAAGTATTCCAACATTTAAGAAGATGAACCGATTGGTTCGACTTTATAAACATTTGATTCGACTTTGTAAACATGTTCGAAATAACCTCTTTAAGTTCGATAAATTGAAAATTCCATTTCGAGTTAATCAGGAGCAAAGTTTTTAATTAGCGAACCATTAATGGTGGAATTAAAATTGAAAAGTGACATGAAACGTACGTCACGTTGTCATTTATGTACGATTTCGGTCAACAAAACAAAAATATCGTCCATACGTTATAACGTTTACATGCAGCAAGTTTAATCGTATTAATGTTCTTAATGTGTTCGGGTTGGAACCACAAAATGGAAGTATTTATTTATTTATTTTATTTATTTATAACTTTTATTTCATCCCAAAGAGAAAATAATTCCATAATTCCACTGAAGATTTATTTATTTATTTATTTATTTATTTTAATAACACGGTCAAAGGGACCATACAACTGAAAATTACAAAATTACAAGCTATCAAACAAATCGAAAATTGATCTAATCCTCTTCAAGACTAAGGATATTTTCATTATAGTTCAAGCACACCGTTTATAATTATTATATTCAGTAATAGAAAGTAAACCCTTCAAAAATGACGAGCAGATCATTGTTATAATTATATTCAAGCTCATTTACTTTTTACATTCTGTTATGGTACTTGTCATAATCTCATCGTCATCTTATTTAGTCGTACTGTTTACACGTTATAGATTCCAAAAGTTTCAAATCGATAGACTTATCGTTTAAATCTGGGTTTTAGTATCAACTATTATGGAAGTAAATCACGACATGTCAACGACGGTACAAGGAAACAAATTTGATTTACCTCATTAGACTAAGTTATTGTTTACATTCGCGTTATGACGTTATAACTATAATTGAATATTAAAAAACCGACTTCAATCGTACACGTTTTTATTTATTTATTTATTTTATTTTTATTTTATAAGTCTACGTTCCTTAGGAACATTGTAATATTTGTAATCGACGATAATTTGTAATATTTACTCTTTACTTCTTTTTTTTTGGGTTAATTATCTCGGTCAGTTGATCGTTTGATTGTATTTTGTTAATTTGTTTGTGTATTTGATCCTTATAGGCTGCTTAATTTGAAAAATAAAATAAATAAACCAGAATGGTAAATATAGCTACTGTACGTCCATGAACGCGAAAGTGAAAATTCTTTCTTTCTAACTATTTTTATCAAATCTCGTGCTATGCTGGGATCGATCGTTTGTCAAAGACCAACAATCCGCTGTGTCGCAATATGTTGTTTTGTTGTTCTTTCCGTTGGACAAAACCCCCTGATCGATCTCTGCTTGTCGGTCAGTTACCAACATGGATTCTGCGGTTTTAACGGTTGATGAAGAGCGTCAATCCTGCGGTCGAAACCGAGGACCACTCGTTACCCCCTTTCTACCCCCTCTTTTAATTCCCCATCTCGATACCGGCTACTGAATTATTCGCAGCAGCACATCTCGTGACCAAACAATTCCCTCACCCGTTCCACAAAGAATCACCCCCCCCCTTTCGTCTGAACATTCTTGATGAAAAACCGAACTCAACTCGAATATTAAAAAGCCCAATGTCAAACTTCTTCGACCAATGACGTTCGGAAATCAATAGAAATAAAACACACAAAAAGTCGTTGGTTGACAAGAAAGAATTCGGACCAAAATGTTACAAATCAGAATCAACCAACTTAGCGTGTCAAGCGTTGTCGTCTCGTACTCCTTATCAGCCAATGCTTTAATTACGATGCCACGTTGATTAATGAACGTCATTAACTTTCCACAAAAAAGTATCATCGATTGGTAACATCAAGTAAAAGATCGGCTTGAATGGTGAAAAGTGTAGTGTGACATTTTGAATATTACACTTTGAATAGTGTGACACTTTGAATATGACAAGCCATTTGTGCTTTCCAGTTAGAATCAAATATATATATAAATTCAAAGCTTCTCTATTTTATATTTTACGAGTATATAACTAGTTTCAACTTAAATAAGTTTGTGATGGCTACATTACTGATTTATTCGCGTGTCTACCTTTGACGTGTTTGAAATATTTAATCTTCCATTTTAAAAGATAGGAAAATTCATTCAATCATTTTTGACAAGCATGTGTCGCGTTTTGCTTAAACAGTATAAAAACAATGTTACGAGTAAAGCTCACCCTTTAATAGTTAATTATGGTCGACTTTTCGCATGACTGCAGTAAAATATTTGGACATCAGTCGTTTGAAAATTCTCAATGTCCAATATACACATCCAAAAACAAAAATGGATATAAATCAACTAGACAAAAATGATCTAAAACAAAAATGTATTAAATCTTCCGTGAAGATCCAAATTCTGAAAAATATCAAACAAGTATCAGGGAAATCGAAATACAATTTTTTAAGTATAAAAATATTAACCGTGTAGAGTATTAAAAATAACTTAAAATAAGAAATCTTCAATGGCAAAGCATAAGTAGTATGATATACAGTATGTACTTTGAAAACTTACAATACTTTAAAAATGCATGACATACTTTGAAGATGTGTCAGAATTAATTTTGCAAAAAATTGTCAATATGAAAAAATCTATTTTATGCGTAGATTTTAATAATAAAAGTATATTAAAAACACCACTTTAAAAATACACCGTAAACTAATCCCATTTTGTTTATAATGACAAAAAAAACAGTATTTCAAACATATACAAAATAAACAAGTCCTTAAAATAACTCCAAACAAAAGTATGGTATACTCTATGTTCAAAATCGTAAAAAAAAATATTAAAAAACTTGAAAAATACACTTTTAGACAAATCCCGTTTTTCGCTTATGGCGACACAAAACCTGGATGTCGGGAACATCCTAACAACACTAAAATCACACAACAAATTTCACTACTCCCGTTAGGTTTGCTTATGGCAATCGACAATCCTGACTGGATGAACGGGAACATCCCAAACTAAAAACATGCACCTGGTGGAGAGTTAGATGAAAACACTACACAACTTATCTAACCCTTCTAACTTGGGTAGTAGTTGTGTAGTTAACCTAAGCTTGCCGGGGTAGACAACTTACACCTAAGTAAACTAAAATGTCTCGGTCCCTCTTTGTCAACGTCTTTGATCAATGGCTCAACGGGACCGTGTTCGAGCTTTTGACTAGAATTAGAGACTACGTTGACAGAGGCTTCCCGGCAAGATGGACAAACAAAATAAAATAAAACATAAAATTAAAAAGGGGTTTGGGGGGGTCATGGGGGGTATGTCATCTTTCTCCAATCAGGCGCATAATATAAAAATATATACACAACCAATATATACGTAACCTATAACCTTATTGCTTAATTAGAATAAAAATACCTGTATATTGTATAGTATACATTTCCTGAAAACTGACATATCAACAAGAAAAAAAAATAGTTAATGGAGTTGGTGACACCGGAAATGTAAAATTTCAAAATAAATTCACAATTTTAAATTAATTCAATTTTTTTATAATAATATTTTTGATACGAAAAGATAAATAGAGCGTTGTCGAAACGTGCACTTTAAAGATTAGCGTCATTCATTTACAATTTCGCAATTCGTCTCTCCAAGTTTGGTCACTAAAAATGGCAACTTTAAGAGGTGTCACGAACCCGTTATGATAAAATATCAACACAGGGGTGAAACGAAAGTAACTACATCATTGATCACCAGTGGCAAATCGATTGCGCAGACTTTCCTCTCTCACCCTGTATATCCATCCATCAATAAATTTCCAGTAACAAAAATCAATACACAACGGTGTCCTTAAAATCGATACACACACTTTCAACGTCGTCGTGTAAAAGAAATGTCACGATTGTTAATTCGTTTATTGCACAATTGCAGTTCATCAAACTACCAATATACTACAACAGTACAGTACAGTACATATCTTGATTGTTTAATGCATCGCCATTCTTAATTCATGCAAACAAAAGAGTGCAAATTCGAGTCAAAATGTTTCCAGCCATTAGCAACACACTAGTGAAAGGTGAGTTCGTTGTCAACCTTCGTGTTGCGGAGCCATCACAATCACATCGACATTAAATAAACATAATGAAAATGTGTTGAAGTGGTGAAGGGCCTATTCAATTTTGGGGACACCGTTATACAATCAAATCAAAGCAACAAAAATCAATTGCAACAAGTCAAACAATCAAAGAAATCAACAAGTCAACGATCGAATAAAACAATAAAATTCAATTTGATCAAAAATTTGTCATCGCATTTCATACGGCCCGACATGCAATGCCACAACAGACAAATATAACAAATACAGTAAAATCCGGTTATTGTGATCACGGACATCAATCGGTTATTGTTATGATCAACCAGTCGCAAGACTCTGTATGATCAGTATATTTTATTCATTGCTTAATGTTATTAGCCAGTTATTGTTATCATAAACTACAGTACCAAAGTGATCACAATAACCGAATTTCACTGCATAGCAACAAAAAGCTAAATTGCAGTTAAAAACTAAAGCGCATTTTATATAATATCCAAATTTTGAATAATACGCACAATAATAGTGTATATATTTGAACCCTTTATTAAGCTTTTAAGTGATCCAATTAGCCTGCTGATTAAAATTAACCCAACTAATGGCTAATCAACGCCATAACTCGCAGGTGTTTTCTTTTTAAAGAAAATTCGCGTTTATTTTAAGTTTCAATGTATCGATAACAAAAAAAAAAATTGCAACTATGATTGCTTACATAACGTAATAAATTACGTAAACAATCATGATGCTGTTTATATATTAATTTAAATATATAATATTTACGCTCCTAAATGCATTTACGCTAGCCACAGTAAAACTTAAAACTACTAGCTCATAATCCAGCGTCGTCTTCGATCTAAAAACGGGGCAACGAAAAACTTGAAAACCAAACAAAAATGCCAAACGAAAATAAATATTTCATATACTTTAAAAAAACAAAACTTAAATAAAACAAAAGAAAAAAAAAGATTGGGGGCATCTAAGGGGGAAGGGGGGAGTGCTTAGTCCACAAAAACCAAGCACAAAAATAATTGCAAAATCAATAATAAAAACCAAAGAGTAGGATTGAAATATTTATTTAGACACTCTTTCAAGACATTGCCAGTGTTAAAACTTTAAAATTAATGAGAATTGATGTTTTACGTCATTGTAAAAGGTCTGCTAAAAAAAACAGCCATGCTGACATGTAGTCAGCTGAAAATAAAAGTCAAGATGGAGTAGCAAATGCTTTTCTTTTTAACAGTACAACGAACTGAAACTCTGATATATATATATATATATATACATAGGTTTTGGTTAAGTATCAAAGTATATTTTTATGCAAAAGTTGTAATATAAAATTGATGGATGACCAAAAACAAAAACAGACGGAATTGTTCACTCGACAAAAAGTGAAATATTTGCATTTGGAGACATTCCAATGATGGGAAAATTCGTCAACAAAAAGTTGGAAAACTTTTCCTTTTGGCTCCAAAACTTCAGTAATTAAAATAAATGGACTTCCAACACGAAAGTGAACTGATGTGAACACAGTCACTTGAGATAAGACGTAAACAATGTTACAGTTATCATTTTACATTTATCATCATTATTGCACATTATCATATTATTAATAATGATAATTGAAACGTCTACTATCGACACTGGCAAGTCATTCAAATAGATAGAGAAAGCAGAGAGAGAGTGACAAAAAAACCTTCGGAAACAACTTGTGATACGTCTCCCTTTCCCTTAACACGCTGCGCATTAAATCACTCCTTGTTTCCCAGGTTTCAAGACTTTAAAGAGCAAAACATAAATTAGCACCTACATTGAACCGATGCGTACATCCCACGTGGCGAGTGAACCCAAGCTACGGTATGAGCAAACAGTTCCTCGTTCAACGCGAAATACTAAACATCCTAGCCTTAACAAACACGCACTGACAACACATTTTAAAACCGAAAATTTCGCGATTTTCAACGAGTTAAATTAGCTGGCGCCAAACTTGGTTTTTCACCCACACGCTGGAAGAAACGTAATGACCCGCGAAAGCTAACACGCGACGCGAGTTGGTCATCATTGGTTTCAACGGTTTAGTGAGAATGGCACCCGCGAGAGCAAGGTCCAACAAGATAATTTAAGTGAAAGAAACACTAATGTCCAAACCTCGTCCCCCCTGTAATGTCCTTTTATCCCGGTTTCCCCAAAGTCACAAGTTGCACAAAATCCCACGTTGTAAACTGTGTCCCACGATGCCCGGTGGGAGTGACACTCACTTGGGTATCCCTTCAACCACCAAGAAGCCATAAGGTATCCCACGATGTCCCAATGGGAGTGACACGCGCACTATGGATGTCCCTCGACCATCAGGAGTGTCATCTCGTTTTCTTTTCTTTGATATTGACACGTGTATAGATGTTGCTCACCCATCGAGATTTCGGTAATGGCAAAGAGACTGGAGGCTGAAGGAGTAAATAAAAAATCTGATTGTAATAAATTGATAAAAACGATTGATTCTCTATACTAATAAAGGCCTCCTGTCAATCGCAAGAGTTGCGCAATTTCAAGTATCACAACTTAAATTTGTCAACAGCTGTGACGTTAGCTTTTTCCCCAATCAATGAAAACTGATAAAAAGCTTATGTCGCAGTTGTCCACATATTACTCCACTTGTCCATGACTTGCCAAACCAAAAATTGCGTGTGGCCTTAGACATGCAATTTGTTAGGTGGCTTTAATAGAAAATAAAATAAAATAAAAAAAATAAAATAAAATAAAACCATAAATTGAAAGGAAAAAAAACTCAGTTGTATGAATATATTGTTTTAGTAATAATAAGTTTTAGCAATATTTTTATGTAATAATTGCAGGACATTATGTAACAGGGTGCCGAGTAACATTTTGATAAAAAATATGACCTAAAACAATTTTCGAACATGTTAGGTGCAATTCTACCTTCCTAACGCATAATTTTGAACAAAACTACAATACAAAGATTATAGTTCAAGAAGTTCATAGACAGCTTCAGACTTGAACACGTTTTTCTCGAAAATGCAAAAATGTTACTTTTAAACACAGTTTTCACATCAGCCCTTCAATAATCACATAAAAACTATTACTGTAATACAGCATAAAAATATTGAACTCCAAGATACATTTTTAAGCCCTCCTGACACACGCAATTTTTGGCAAATGGCAAGTGGATCAATTTGTCGATAACTGTGACGTCAGCTGCTTGCTCAACCAATGAAAACTAGTTGTCAAGAAGCAGACTTCACCGTTGTCCACAAATCGCTGCACTTGCCACCCCCAAATAATTGCACGTGCCAGATCTTTAAAAATGCCCATATAAAAATGGAATTACACCTTCTATACATACGGTGTGTAATGAAAGTACAAAGTATGGGAGGCAATGGAAGTATTTACGCATTCTTATTAAGCGGTGAGAGCAGTTAATTATTATCCGATAAAAATGTTATCTTTGTGTGATAAGCATTTGCCTTATCGGTTTTTCTTTTGTCAGTGTCATAGCCTTTCGGCTAATTAGGCAATTTCGGAGGTCACGTGTTGGATATTCATTATTTCTCATCCAACGCACACACTACGCGAGCTGACAAACCAACCAACCATCATTTATCATCACCACCCAACCAAGGGGTTTAATTAATATTCTACCCCTGCTCTTTCGCACAGAAAAGAGAATTTCGTTCTCGATTTACATTCCAAAGCTGCTGAAGAAATGAAAGGGTTAAAGGACCCCTTTCGACATCACCGAATGGAACTCCGAAATTAAATTACATATATAAAAAAGTGAAGAAAAAATTACATATAATTACTCTCACCACAGTGTAGTAGTCATTTCTCGAACATTTTCCAATTCGATCCTTCATCATCAATACGATTTCCACCATCAACTTGATATAGACGAATGCAATTGAAAGGCCTGGTGTAAAAGGGTGTTAATAAGTAACATTTCTGTCAAAAAATGACAATCATTTTCGAATGTGTTAGGTGCACAATTCTACCTTTCTGACGCATTATTTTGAGCAAAACAACAATATGTGCATACATAATAGTGCAAGAAGTGTAAAGTAGCCTGTAGAAAACAAGGCAAATCTCTAAATGCGTTTTCCTCGAAGTTGTGAAAATGTCGCTCAACACCCTTTTATATAGCAGGCCCTTCAGTGTAGACTTGGGACTTGAGTTGAACCTATTGAATAAAGAAACACAAGATTAAGTCATGAATTAAATTTTATCAACTCTTAACCTCATAAAATAACCATACGCTTGAAATGTACATTTGCAAACAAAAACAAAGTAAACAATATATAGTCTAGTTATAAAATAATGATAACTTACTAAATGTGGAAGCAGTCATGCTGTATTGAAATACAATACAGGAATGAACAATAAAAAATATTAAGATTTTACTAAACCCAGATATGCTATGCAAATCATCTAAGTACAGTATATTTAAATTAGAAACGAATTGTTTCAAGATGTAGTACTGCACAGGTGCTACAAAGAACTCTTAATTTTCCTTGTAATTACAGTACTACAGAATATACTTTTTTGTTTTAAATATACTTTTTTTTAAATATAATTATTTTTTTTCCAACTCTTGTATAGTATATAAAATACATATTTTTGTCTACTGTTGAATTTTTGGAAAACTTAAAATGTGCAGTAACTGTAAAAAGCGTGCTCAACCAACTAAAAAGTTCTACAAGGTACTTTACAGTTAATTGGGAAATCACCGCTTGTAGCGTTAGTGATTAAGTCTAGTAATTCCAGTTTGTTTGTTAGATAAAACAAACAAAAAAGCATTAATTTTAAAATTAATAAAAATTGAGTTTTGTATTTTTTGACTACAGTATCTGTACCCGTAGATACTAGTTTAGATTTGTCTACAAGTAGCCATTAGTGCCACAGACAGTCCTTTCAGCTACCTACCCAAAAAAAGTTAAAATAATTTCTATTGTACAAAGTTTTGACTTGAAAAATCAATCATTTTAAAAAATAACTTATAATTAAAACAATATTTTTTTTATTATAATTAATTGATCAATACAGTAATCTGAAATTTTTATCTGTTCAAAAGAACAATACTATGATATATAACTAAGAATCAACTTATTACAAAACAGGATTACTAGCGCCACCAGTCTTCAAAATGACGAAACTTTAAACAGTTAATCAAGTGCACAATAAATTTAAATTAGAAAATTTGACTATTAAAATAATTTTATCACCCGATTTAATCACCTCATGTAATCCAATTTTGCATATATTAAAATTGTTTAAATTGTATTTAAAATTAAATCTGGGGAACAGAAAACATTAAAAAAAAAATTATTATTTAATATCGATCATTATACATGGTCTAAATCTCAGTGGCATCATTGTGCATTAAAAAGCAATTATTGGCTTTCAACCAAACGTATTAATAAAATCATATTTGGACTATAAACGACTTTGTCACCGATTTGGTGCCGTGAAATATGAAAATAAAAATGAACTATACTCACTCATAGGATAACACTAAGTTAATCGTCGTTGTTGTTTTCTGCAAATTAGCCATTATGGATTCATCTCTCGTATTGTACATATGGATGATTATTGAATTTATTGGATATTTTATCTTCTTACGAGTCACGAATGTTGCACTGGCAGTTTCTTGAACGTGTCGAAAAAATAGAAATGTCGAATAAAACAACATTGATATATCTGTAAAATTGTCAATTAGTTAATTAAATTAGCAGTAAATTCAATATCGCTTGACAGACGATCTCCCGCCATTTATCGCTGTGTCGATTGTGATTGGTCAAAGAAATCAGCCGGAACGATCTAATTTTAATACGACTACCGCCATCGTGTGTGAAAACACCAAGACTTATAAACGAGAACGAAACAGATACTATTTTATCAATATTGTATTGTACATGAAAGTCAGAATTAAAATCAAAATAAAATTATTTAATTATAAATTAAAATATTTTAAAGTTTTGTTGTAAATTTTAAAATCATTTTTTACTATTTTTGAAGTACCCAAATTTGATTTTAATTTGTTCGTGCTACTTGTCTTTTGGTAAAGTTTCCGAGTTTTGTCGAGCGATGACGCTAATAATACTGTTCGTTTTTTTGCACAAAAACACTCGGTGAGTTTGTGAGTGATTAAGCTGCCATCTGCCATCTATTTATGACAATACGCTGTATAGTTTAATGTACCAAAAATTGCATAAAGTGGGAACCGCATAAATCGAAAACCACATAAGTCCAATGTAACAAAAATCACACAAAATCAACTCGAAAATTGCAGCAATCGAAAATAAAATTACTCAAAACTCGCATAAAGCGAATATCACGGTACTCAAAAATTGCATTAATCTGCATTTACATAAATCAAAATTCGCATAAATTAAAAATTTTCTTGATTGAAACTTGCAGAAATCGCAAATGGAACAACTCAAAACTCGCCTAATTAAATCATACATCGAATTTCTTAAAGATTGCATAAATCTAAATTCGCATAAAACGAAACGAATTCTTAAAAAACCAACTTAATGTACTTTTTTTGTTGGTCACTTGAATCCACACGGATGCAAGTACGTCAGTGTGTCGTGGAGATGTGCCAAAACACACTGTCGAGGACGTGTGAAAGTAATCAATTTAACCAAAGAATACAAAATAAAAACCAAACAATTTCATGTATAAATATTGTTTTGTTCTGAGTTTGAATCCAGTCGATATTAGTAATATCGCCTGACACTTAAATATCTACTTGTTACTCAGGTTTGTAACCTAACGCTTTAGTTATCTACTGGGAGGATGACTACAGAGGACGTCATGCAAAACATTAGCATGGGATGAGGTTTCGATTGTGACGTAGATGATTTCAGAACAAATTTTAAAGATCGGATAAGATTGTTTTATTTAATTTAGTTAGGTTTTGTTTTTGCCGAAGTAATCTTGACATATCCTGTCACACGGTTCTATCAAACAAAAATGAAACACTCATCTCACTAAGTTATCTCAAATTTCAGGCATTGAACTCAGCTGATTTTATCAACAGCAGTATATTTTTCATTGGGATTCATCAAAACTAACATCACATTTGTAATAAGGTAACGTTGACAATGTTTAATTATTCAATTAAAAGTAATGCTTGTTATGACGGTGAGTTAGGGACAGTGCCGTAGAACGAATCCAATATTTTTAAACTTGTCGATGCATCTGAAAACCAAAACAAAACGTGTGCTAATAGTGGATAGTTCAGTTGGATAAAAAGGCAAGTACAGTATTAGGCTTTGTTCCGATGTTGAAGTCTGTTCAATCTTGGACGAACACGATCCACGATAGGGTTCGCCCAAGGTTCAACGCTGTCCTCCACATACTGTCAAAGTTTGCGGTATCGTTTTTTACATAAATCCCAATTTTTTTCCCCGACAAAACATCGATTTTTTTTGGTCGATAAAAAAATATCGGTTATTGTGGCGTCGTTATAGTGAAGCGATTTAGATCGGGGTATGCATCTTTAGATTCTCTTTTGTTTTTATCCATAGGCGAACCTAGAAAAATGAATTTTGATCTTTACAAATTGTTTTTGGGCTCTCTTCTACTTACTCTATCAATGGCTAATGATGGCGATTGGGTATTTCCATCGGATGATCTAACCACTACCAACAACTTTGCCACTACTTCACGATCCGGGAATCAAATTTATGGAAGAGGTAATTTTGATATCACAGTCAATTGTCCTGAAGGATCTTCTTATGATCACACGAGTCGAAAATGTCGAAGAGATGCAGTGAACGAGGAATACGATTATTGATAACAACATCGGTCGGTACCAATACTGATTCAATTTATCTGTATGTATCACTCGGAAGAGATGCTAAACCTGAAATAATTCTTTTCAGATTCACGATTTGCACCAGGCTATAGTGTTGAGTTAGTGACTAATATGATGGGAGCCGAATGAAAACTTTATTGTTTTTATAGACATTAACTATTTTACTGTTGCATTAACAGAATAAATGCGTGAAAGTTGTTTATCATGTTTACCCTTGTACCCATCTCTTGTACACGGCTCTGATTATGGTTTCCGAAAATTGTTTGTATGAAAATTTCAGTGGCATTAGTGACAAACATTTAGTGATTGTCTTTTTCATTATTTTTATGTATCATGCATTTGTATTTTAACGAAAGTGATTTCTGCCCAAACTTTTTCATTTTAATTTGAATATAAAACTGTCATCTCCAATGTTCACATTTTAGAAATTGTTTGTATAACCATATTGTTGGTACTTAAAAACCTATTTTAATTGTAATTATTTGTTCATTGCTTTAACTTTTTGTCACCGTTCGTTTTGTTCCCATGGAATGTATCATAAATAAATATGTTTGTCAAGCTCATTCTTTCCTACGCACTTTTGTATTCATGACAAAATGTAGGCATGTAGTCGAGATGCCTACGAACATTATTTTATCGCCTAATTTATTTAGATATAATAAATATTGCTTTTTAAATTACAGTTTTTTAAACAAAATAAAATAATATTATATTCCAACTAAAGCAATCTGAATAACGGAAATAATAATAAATACTAGTACACTACAAACTCGATTATCCGAATATGATGAAACCAAGCCTATTTCGGATAATCCGTAATCTCAATGTATGTGTCCGGTTCGGCATTTAAAAATGTCAACAAGTTTGAAAAGGTGAACGTTTGATGAACAATAAGTAGCTCATTGTATTCTAACAACTTAATCATTTGTTTGATAAATTGTTCATAGCTATGGATAATGTAAATGATTTTTCGTGGCATAAAAGATTGTTTTACTTTATTCAGTCGTTTGTTTGTGTTTTCTAAAAAAAATTAATGATTATAGTAATTTCTTAAAAATACAAAATCTTGGTTAGAAGTTTTAAAGCAAACCAAGTTCCCAATTTCCTAAGCCGAAGTAATCTTGACATATCCTGTCACAAAACAAAAATGAAACACTCATCCCTCAGTGTCTCAAATTTCCAGCACTAAACTTAATCGGCTATATCATCACAACAGTACGGTATTCTTCATTGGAATGCATCAAAATTAATATTAACAACATTGTGTAATTCGATTGAAAGTGAATTCAATTGGGTATCTCCATCGGATGATCTAACCACAACTTCAAGTACTGCACATCATGTAAAAAAATTTTTTTTGATGCCACTTGTCCTGAAGGATATCACACTACGATCACGCTAGTCAACTATGTCGTAGCGCGAATGAAGAATACGATTATGGATAACACCGGTCGGTACCTTGGATTCCAATGCTAATTTAGTTTAGTTTATGTACCACTTGAAAAAGGCTAACCTGAATTAGTTATTCGATAACCAAGCAAACCACCTCCTATGATCAAAAAACCAAACAAAAAAGGTGTCTCACACCTCTGACTGACTAGACCAAACACATCCCCTACAGCACTTCACTCAACTGACGTTTTTTTGTATCTAAAATTATTTTCAGATTCGATTGACATCAGTCTCTACTATCGCATTAACGGATGTCTGTGACGGAGCCGAATATAAACGAATGAAACTTTATGATTTTCATACAATATTTTACTGCTGTATTAACAGAAGGAATGCGTTAAATGTGTCTATTACGGTGTAGTAAGCACGTGGTGTTAGTATGTGATTGTGTGCCTATACATATAGTATTAGTTGAGTACGGTTTCCGAAAATTGTTGATATTTTGTTTAATTAGTTTTAAAACAGTCAAGGTGACCAATAGCACCAGGTACAACAAAGGAAAAGAGAAGAAACAAAGTTAGACAAGAGGAATGATATCAATGTAAGAAAATGTTCAAATACCCAGAACTCACCAATAACAAAACACACCATCAAAATTACAATACAAAAACCAAAACCAATAAACCAAAGACCTTCCTCCATTTTACCTCTTAAACTCACATCAATAATATATGCTTGTAGAGTAAACCATTAAACTTCTTAAGCAAATTTTTCTCGTGAAAAGTTGAAGTCGATGCATATTTTAATAATCGATAGGGCAAATTATTCCAGAGAGAAAAGACATTGTATGGATATAAAAATTGTTATGCATTGTCTGTTTCATAATGGCTACATTATTACTTATATGTAATAATTTTAGATACCGTATATTAAATTCAAGATGTACGTATTCATCTGAAGTTAATGTATAAATAACTCATTGTTTCACACTTTTAACCCAGTGTTTAGACTCATGTTGCTTCGCAATATTCGTTTATTATTATGAAACGTACAACGTATCACAAAGACAGTGCTCAACGTTGTTGACACAAAACGGCAAGTGTTCGTCGATTCACTGGCTTTTTTAGTAGTGTTGAAATAGAAATTTCAATACCATGCTATATCAATACGACGCTAATTATCTTAAATAATGTTTACTGAACAACCTTTAATATATTTAATTAAATAAAAATCATACCCACCTATGTACTGGTGTAACATTTCTTCCAGTTTCTTCAAAATGGAATACAAATCTGTAAACAAGAAAAATGAAACACGGTTATGTTAAAAATTATTTTGTAAAGAAAACTGAGTAATAACACAACTGTTAACATTAACACTGTCAATAAATCAAATTTGTTAAAAAAAAAAAACGAATTAATTTATTTGATTATTGGAGACCTACTTACAGACATTATCCCTGTCACTCTTTCCTAAAACGCTTTTTTTTCCACAATTCGTTTATGTATAAACACACGTACAAAATTTTTGTTTAGCTTTAAAAAATAAAAGAGAAAAATTCGGCGATATAAATTTTTGTTATATCTGTTAAAGAACATACTTGATTACACGATACATTTGTATTCTGAAAAAAAACAAAAAACAAATTAAATCGGACCATGCATAAAAATGCTGCTAAAATTTTCCAAAAACAAAAATGTCAACATTGGTTTCCATAGCAAAAAAACAGCGTAGTATCAAGTTGCTTTACAGCAATCAACTGATGATGAATGAGTATTCCTAAGTTAATAATTTAAAATATAAAAACTGAGATGATTTATTGGTGACAGCATTTTTGTGCAGAGTTAAGATTAACAAAATCGGGTTTCGAAAAAAAAACAAAAACAAAAAAATATAAATAAATAAAAAAACAAAGTTGACAAATGATTCGTCGAAGAGGTTGATATAAACATGGTAGATGGGACATGTAGTAAAACACACAGAAGAAAAGAAATTAAATTGTATGTACATGCACGGTTCGTTGTCACATTTAAGTCCTATGGTGTGAAGAATTCATCGAGAAGTGTCATCTTCAATACCAGCCTAGCCTACCAGAGGCCTTTTTTTTTTGGACAATCGGCTGACTTTATAAAAATGTAAATATATATATGTATATATCGTATATATATAAAAAAAAAACATTTTCGAAATACTTCCATTTTAGTAAATTTTCGTGACAATGATTCATTGTCATGTTTGGTTTTCAAAAAAAAAACAAAAACAAAACATCATCACTGGACATATCTCAAGATGGACGACGATGCATGTAGACAACACACGATTACATAAATCAATGGTACAAAACAAAATACCATTGAAGCAGAGGCACGAGATATTGCAGTGACCAAGTTCACGCTGATCTCGCCGTGCGAACGAATCACCCTGTACAATATACAATACTGTATAATATGTGACTTGTTTTTTTTTTTCGCAACGTGCCAAATCAACATGAACCCTGCAATTTTTAATGTTTTACCTTTTATTTTATTTTTTGTTTGTATCTGAAAATGTTGTTAATTCGAGAAAGGTCTTCTTCAGTAGTTGTAAGGGCCGTACTGAGATCCGTGGTTGTAGTAAGGCCCCGGATAAGCGTAACCGTAACCGTACTGCTGTTTCGTCGGATAAGTGGGCATTAGGTATTGCATATTTTTAGCCTGTTCTTTCATCTTTTCGTCGTGTAGGCATTTGGCAGCACAGAAGAACAAAATGGCCGAAATCAAACACCAGCCAATTCCGATCCAAGAAATGATGTAGGACCAGCCGTAGTTGAACGTTACGTTTTGTTTCAACACCTAAAAAATTAATTAATATAAATTAATGTGAAATACAACGATTCCGTAATTCTATAAAAAAAAGTACCGGTACATTAGAAATTTTTCTATACGATCTATATTTGCTTCACTTGTGAGTTTGTTGGTATTTTAATATATTTTTCAAATTTTTTTTTTGTAATTCTCTTGGTGGTTAGAGTTGTGCAAAAAAAAAAAAAATATTCAAAAAATTTAAAAATTGTTCTGATGTGTAAAAAATAACCCAAACATTTTCCATTAAATTTGGTTGGATGAACATTGCATCGTTTGCGGCCGGCCTTAAGAATAAGTTTTGAAACAAAATGTCTTTCGTATAAGAATAGAAAACGGACAATTCAAAACAAATGAACAAAAATATATATGCTTGTATGGTCGTCCCCCACCACTCCCCAAAATAAAAAAACGTTGGCACCAAATTGACAATCGAATCGGCTTTCACGTTTGACCAACAATGGTGACAAAAACAAAACATCTCCAATTCTGTCAATCGGTACTATATGTAAAACAAAATGTCCTTCATTGATAATTATTGTTTCCATCAACACCACTCCTTGCTGACATTTGCATTTGGGTGGTTCCAAAAAAAAAAAAAAACGTTTTGGACCTTTTCACCCACTCAGTTGACACAACACCAAACAGTAACGATCATGAATCATCACACTTTGACATACAGCGATCTCATAGCAAAATAAATCACGATTACCATACGATACTAAAAATTTCAATGGCATTCATCACCTTATCCCAGCTGTTGTAAAAAGGCGTATCCTTGAGTTTCGATCGTTCGTAATATTCTTTTCCATGCCACAGACCCATTCCACCAGCGCAAAATAAACCTAAAATGATCATAAAAACATAAATTAAATAACGCTACACCAGATTTTCATATATTAGCCTTTCTGTTTTTTTTTTCACCATTAGCTAACTATGCATTTTTCCGAGTGAATTTTTCAAGAGTGACATGAAATATGAGAAGCACGCTTTCTAGTGTGTAAGCTCCACCTAATGGAAAAATGCAATCTCACCTGCTACCAACATGAGAATTCCAGTGGTTACAATTCGTCCTGATGATCGACACCAACAACCGGCCACACCTGTGATAAAAGCCACACCCACCCAAAAGAAACCGCAGATGAACAGCGAGATACAAGCTCGACCCATGTCTGAAACAAAAAAAAAACATAACAGTAAATTAACGTTATAGCTACCAGTAGCTAAAACATAGAAAAACACATTATTATTAATGAAATACAAATTTATGAATGACTAACTGAAAAAAACTAATGCTGTAAACCAGCACTGTTTGCAAGCCAACTGTTAAAAGTCTACCTATCCCACTGCCTACTGACTTTTTGCACATTCGCGAGTTGTTCTCACCATTATTACACTTTTATTCTAATTAAAATCCCAATACAAACAATAGCCTATGTTTTAGGTTAGATCGACCTTACATTGACCACCAAATTGTGTATTAATAGATATATACGTTTTATGCGTGATCCCGCACAAACATACAAACCATTAAAATTTATTGTTCTGTTCACTTTCAACTTTAAAAAAAAGGCCTAACTATCACAAAATTTGTTACCTAACCAAATGCCAATGCAACTTAGATCACAGGCTATACTATAAAAATGTTTGGTACTTTTCTTTTAAAAGAGAAACCAAAGCGTTACTAAGTAGCTAATATCATCGATAAAATAAGCATATGTCATCAATAAAATACTCCTATTGTACATATTTCCATACCTTTTGATTTGTATATTTGGGATGAAAAATGAGTAAAAGAGAAGCCGTTAGGAAAATCGTTGCAATGAACAATAGCAACATTTTCTTTTAATATTTGACCAATAATCATGACTGTACATTTTTGGTTTTGTTTGTTATTTTTGCAATTGGCTATTTGTGAATTCACGAGATGAACTCGCATATTTTTTTTTTTTAGAATATGATTAGATAACCAATCTAAATTGTTTTACCCTTGAACTACAACGACTACAATATGTGGACTACATTCAAATTCAACTAAGTCATGGTACAACGGTCGGTTCAATCCAAAACTGGCAGATGAATCCAAAGTGTTACCTCATCATCATCATCATCGTCGTTACCATTTATGGCAACCTCAAACGATGACAACCTACATTTCGAACTTCCATCACCATGATTGAATGAATAGCTTAGCGGGAACATATTTTTATAATGTGCTATTCGAAGGCTGTTATTACTTATCGGTGTCCACCAATGACACGATTGATCACCGGACTGTAAATCAGAGGCAATAAATATTCCATCCAGTAAATAAGGTCATCCGATATTAAACCCAATATTAATAAATGCAAACTTAACGTATTAATGAAAACCACTATATCAAGTAATTTACTGTACAATGAAATAAAACTTGTCTTATTTCGTTTGTTCCACAACTAACAACTTTTTTTTTGTACAAAAACTACAATCTTCCCAAATTGAAATATAATCGGCTTTTATTCACCGAAGCAAACCATTTGTAATGGCAGCACTACGATAACATTTTCACTCAGTTTTGGAACTCATAATGATCCCAACATTTTTTATTTTTTTGGGAGGTTACAATAAGGAAAAACCATTGGCGAATGGAATCCTTAAGGCCTTAAGGGTTTCTTCTTCTTCAGTCTTTTAATAGTAGAAGCAGACTCTTTCAGCCTTGAAGTCAAGGTCAGATTTTCATCGGACACAACAACAAAAAATTTTCACTACCCATCCTTTGTGGTTATTTAGCATCCTAAACAACTCGACCATATACTATTATTACATTCTCCCAAAGTTGGAGAATCTCGTGCAAAAGTAATAAATGCACAACAAAAAATATTCAAAGAAAAACAAAACCTCCAACAATTTTCCAAGATGGCCGCCATTAACAATTGGTGTGTGGTATTATTCTCACCACCATCAAACAGTAAAACACAAACACGTCGGGAATTTAATCCTTTGTTTTTCCCGTTCTGTGGCCTAGAAACTTTTACTCAATAACTTAATAAGACATAACGATGGGAATGGACCGAGATTGGCATTGTGTAATGAACACGCTTGTTTGTGAGGGACTGAAAGGCTTTGTCAATTTGATTATACGTTCATTTACATAGAAAGTTAGCTAGGCAGTTATTATCGAGTTCTGTCTTGTTAGTTCAAATGCCTACTACCTCAATACTGTGCTTCCAGCTTGCATGACGTATTACTGATCCTAAATTTATCATTCATTTGAAGAGTTCCTGGCAATATAATGATAAGCCACACTTTTTATTTTTTCCTTTCAAAAATGACATTTTTACATCAAACAGACCCTAAGTACTGTTTCTAGTTTGTTACTTTATCACTCCCTGGATTTTCTAAAAAATGGTAGAATAATAAAGAAAATCATGTTGTTGTTCAGTATGGTACTCTATGAAGTTTCACACCAAAAAAACGGCTGTCTTAGATAATTTGTAAAATGTGGCTTATCATTATATTGTCCGAAGCCCTTCAATTCTAACGTTATGGTACCGGTATCAGTTATATACAATTCAATAAAACCCCATGGTTTTAATGCTATTGAACACACTATATATCCAAGCTATAGATCAAAACAAGTACTGTACTGTATAAGTGTCACCGACAATGTATAGAATCCAGGTTTCTATAGAATTTCTAACCTGATTTACATGTTATTATCACTTGGAACAGTTACGTTAAGCGAAGATTTATGTTCGGGTTAAATTAAGGTTCTAAATTTAGACTCAAATTATTTTTCCAGAAGAAATGTTGTAAACTAACCTAAACTAATCTTAATTTAAATAGTTGTATACAAGAAGTTAATTCATACATTGCCAAAAGACGCTAGGCATTCTATAGAAAGAAAAACTGGATTCTTATACAGTTATACATTGCCGATAACATATATACAACTAAATTGTTTGTATGTATGTTACTAACCATACCGGTAATACATCTCATAAAAAATACACAATAACTTTCTACGATTATAAGGATAGTGAATATACCAGTCGTCAGCCACCATTCAGAAATCACCAAAAAGAAATTTAAAGTTAACATTGTTCTACTCATAGTTGTTGAAAGAAATTGCATCGTCTATCATTTCAAATATCTACTACATGACGGTGGTTGACGACTGTCTAAGCTGCCATATACACATTGTGAAAGTTGTTATACTACAAATTACATCGTAATCTTTCGACATGTTGTTGTATAATGCAATGAAAAATTCACATTATGTAAGACCACTAAAAATGTTTACATAAAAGTATAATTATTTTATAATGTTGACATTTCACTTCCGTAGCTCAACATAGTTAAAACACGCGTGAAAAACAAAACAAACTACACTTGTTTTGTCAAGGTTTCACCTAATTGTGATTGGATTAAATAACATTCTAATTCTACTAAAATTTTGAGGACAAAATGTTAATTATGACCTGAATTTTTAATATAACTCTTTTCTCCATGCAAAAAAAAAAAACAAACAGGATTACGAAAAGTATCCTAATCGGTTAATACCCAATTGACTCGATAAACGAGACCACCACAGTATACATATAATAATAATAAAAAATAAAAGGATAAAAATTTGAATTTCCTTCAACAAAATAAACTGGTTAGTTTTAATCTTTCGAGTGAATGAACCTGCAACATCATCTCATTTCATGGTGATGATGTCATATATTTTTAAACCTATCATAATAATTTCTTTTTTTAAAAAATAAACGTATAACCGGAAATTGTGTAACAACTCTAAATAGGTTTATGTACACCATTTAAAAAAAAATAGGGTAATAAATAATAAAAAATAATACTCACGTAGCCACGCCCATTCGTCGTCATTGTAGTTAAGCGTTATATTGTCTTCTGGAATGTGGTAATCGATGTTCATGCAGTAGGTCTCCGTTGGTGAAATATAAGTACTTTCTGTAAAATAGCAACAAAAAAAAAGTATATGAGTAAATTAATTTTAAGTAAAATTAATTTTTCATGAGCAATAGAAAACCCTTCGTTAATATTTAATAAAGCTTCAACATTAACCAAAGATATATTATACATGTATAGCTTACTTTTTTATGAGTAAATAAAAATGCTTTTTAAACATGCTCTTTATATACTGGAATATACAATTTGCAGATATACTGTATGTACAAACATAATGCAAAAAATTCATTTTTAATTTCTGCAAGTTTCGATTTATGCGAAATTTGATTTATGCCAATTAAAACTTATGAATTTTCTGAGTAATTTCGGTATCCGATTTATGCGTAATTTGAGTAATTTTTCGAAAGTTTTTTTTCCGCGTTTCGATTGATGAGGATTTTGATTAACGCGAATTTCGATTTATGCAAAATTAAATTTATGCGATTGTAGAATGATTCGATATTTAATTTATGCGAGTGATAATTGATGATTTCATTTTTGATTTCTGCAATTTTTAATTTATTCATTCATATCTTGCAATTTTTTTTTTACATTGGACTCGTACGGTTTTAGATTTATGCGAAGGACTTATGCGGTTCTCATTTGATGCGTTTTTTGGCACATACAGTATATTCTCATAAACGACTGTAGATGGCACTATATGTTCAATTCCCAGCTCTCACAAACTCACAAGTGA
>JAQIWH010001825.1:0-28435 GCA_034695005.1 Cryptops parisi
GTGAACCAGGAGGAGTCAATCCATCCACCTGATCGCATTTTTTTATGCGTTTTGTTTTATGCGTTAAGTAAATCATTATTATATGGAACTCTTTAGCACGTTTCATTTTTTATAGAAAATAAAAATGCAATTGAAATTAATTTATTATTTAATTAGATTTTTAAAAAAAACGATGCTGCTTTTAACAGCAACGCGTTAGGGCTCAGCTAGTATTCCTTATTTCCCTTTGAATGACATTTATTATCTACCTGTGTTGTTTATTATCCATTTAATTATTATACATTTATTATCTGGACTGCAATATGAATGGTTATCGCTATGATGAAACACTCGTCACTGAATTAACAAGATGACATCATTGATTTACAGGGTGTCTCTGGGTCAGGGTAGCATACATCATATTTTGCATTGCATACATCATCCTTTGATATTTTTTTATAAGATAACGAATGTTTCGAATTCAAATTAAAATAGAAAAAGAACATACAAGTACATTGAGCATAGTGTACGTTGAAAGTATATGGCATGGCACAACATTTTTATTTTTACTAATTCATGTTTGTGTATTAAACGAAGTCCTCGAAATTTACAATTTATTCTATCAGGTTATTATAATTTTAAAATAACTATAGCTGCATTATTAAAAATAGATATTATACTGTACATCAAAGATTTGGATCATGCTTATGGTTATTGTGTACAAGTATATTTAGGAAGTGTAGTAGATAAACAATTTATGATTCGCATTGCAAAGTAATTTTGCAAAGCAGAAAATTAAGTTAAAATAATGTATTACATGACTGATGTTTCATTCATGTAGTTTTTAGCATAATGTACATATTAATGAATTGCATCATTGTTACTAAAAAAGAAATACAATTATTTTGACCAGTCTTATGAGTTTCATTCCGGGATGCTTCAAAGATACTGTGTCTGCTGTTTATGATTGTGGTTGCCTTTATGTGCAGGCTACAGGGTGTTTCATATCACAGGATTTGCAACATTTGACACCTACTGTAGTAACTTGTTAGTAGTTTAATGCAATTTGACTTTGTTTACATTTAAATTGCTTCTATTTGTAATTTGTTCAAACTTACTTGAAATGTACTGTATATTACATTTGAATCACTTGTCTGTTGTCTGTTCAAATATATTTGCAATGTATTTTACACTTGGATTACTCTTATTTGTTCAAACATCATATTTTCAATACAAATTAAAGTACACTACAAACTAGATTATCCGAATGTGATGAGACCAAGCCTATATTTCGGATAAACGAAAATTCGGATAATCCGGAATTCCATTGTAAATGCCTGGTTTGGTAATAAAAAAATAACCAACAGCGTTGTACAAATTAAAGTATGTGAACATTTAATGAACAGTATACTGTATATGTACAGTATGTAATCATTTGTTTGATAGATCATCCATAGCTATTGATAATGTCAATGATTTTTCGATAATGAATTGATTTTTATACTCTTTAAGCTTAGTTTCCACAGGAGTGGTATTTGCCGTCGCGTATTTTACAAAATCGTATGCTCGTAGCAGCAAGAGCTCGAGTTTACTGCTCCTGGATTTCCAGTATCTGTGTTTCCATCGTGATGTCATGGGATTGTCATGGTATATTTTGTCCTGATTGGTAAGAGTTCCATGCCGTTGCGGAAAGTTAAACTAGATTCAACTCCAACTTTCGTCGCAGTAGCCACGTCAACTGCCAAGCTCTAGGCTCAATAGTGACGTCAGAGCTTGCCGTTCGAGCTTTTCCGCGACGAAATGCACCAGTGAAAACTACCCATTATATTAGCTTCACTTGTGAAGTGAGTTTTTTCATATAAAGAGAAAAGGACTTGATGAATTGTGATGAATAAGGTGTCCATGGATTCGTCTTAGTTCACTGAGTAACACTGGCTATATGGCAGGAATGAAAAACCAATATGGTGGACGCTACATGCCATATATCCATTATTCCTTTAGACCTTCCCACGGGCTGTCACTGCTGTTAATTATAAACCAACATGGCTACATGCCAGTATAGAGTATGCTTGAAAAGTATTTTTAATGTACATGCACTTGTTATATATTCAAATGACACGTTTCACATAATTCGGATAAACCGGAATTTCGGATAATCGGTTTTTTAGTGTAGTGAAGAATCCTCAATTTAAGAATGTTTTGTATATTACATTTCATTATTATGTGACAAGAGATATTCTTCTAGATACTCGTTATGTACGAGGAATTTTCACTATTATGCTATTTTGTGCAAAGGTGCACAAGTGATTGGATGCTCCTGCCAACTTCAAAGGGTTTTTTTTTCTCCAACATTTCTATACCAAGAGACGGAAGAGTGGCATAAATGTTGGCTGTCACCTGAAATTGTTTACTATATCTGTTTTTTCATTTTATGGGAATTTTTCAATATATGGATTTTCGATTTATTTTCGAGGTTTTTACTGAATCTCACCCTTTCATAAATCAATGCAGTCCTGTATCTTTGAAAAAAATTTGGTTTGTAGTTTGGTAAGTTACTGCATATTCAATACTGAACAGAGTAAACTAATTGGATAAGGATCCAACTTATGCACTTACAATACTTACCCAGGCAAGCCTTTTACTTTAAGCTGGTACTTTTATTGTAGTTATATGTATGCAAATACATTCTCAATTCTTAATTTTAAGAAGCAATATCTTTTGTTTATTGTTTTCAATAATTATAATTATAAAGTATAATTGTTTCAATATTTTTTGTTTATCGGGAATGACGATAGACCTTGGGTTTTTCATATTTTTGTTGTTGTTGTTGTTATGCATACCGGTAATGATTTCTTTATTGATAATGTAATAAACAGACGATGGAGTAAACAGTTTGAATTTTTTAATAAGCAAAGCGGGCAAAGTTTTGAGTTGGAAGTTCACGATGTTTTTGAAAAATTCATAAGAAAAGGATAAATTTTTTTGTGAAGAAAAATAAATGATAATGAGCTAATCGAGGCTTTGCAATGACATTTCGAAGCAAAAAAAAAATAATGTTAAAGTCAAATGTAATCAAGAATTCAATCAAATCTTACTACTGTATAATCAAGAATTCATTTAAATCTTGCTATCTTTCAGAATCGAATGTATGTGTAGATTATATGTTAGATTTCTTAATTTTGGGCAACGAATCAATAGGCTATAACTATTATAAAAAAACATCAATATTAGACCTTCTTGTACTGAGGTCCCATCTAAATTCATAAGGTTGTTCTACATCATGATATTATGTAGTTTTCAAGTTTATAAGTAGATATATCTTCGTGTGATATATTGTGATGTTGCTATTTTGAAGTGAACCTTTGATGGAGATTTTTGTTGCTAATTTATAAATATGATTTATCGGCAGTAAAAGCTTTAGTTCACTAACTACGACAAATAAGTGTGGCCTTTTTCAAGTACATGAAGTTTTAAATTTATGCAAGTTTCTTTCATGCGATTTCAGTTGATAGATAAATTTTCCTTGGTTCTTGAAATATGCGAGAAATTTCGATTTTATGTGATTTTTATGGTACTGCATAAATCACTAAATGTCACTATATTAGCAACAATAGCATAAATTTTGCACCTGTTTTAGTTTCTACCACAAACTGCATTCACCATATGGTGCAAATGCTTGCTTTAAAGGCCGGGGTTTTCCACTGCAGTTTTTTTTTTTTTTGTATTCATGGGAATTTCAATATATGCGATTTTTGATTCATGCTAGATACAGAACATCACTCTCATCACTGCAATTGTAATCCTCTGCAGTGCTTGTAACATTTTTAAACCCAAGTTTTATGATATATTTTTTTTTATATAATTATAGTATTTTAATAGATAAGAGCTGTGGTCATCTTTCTTATTCATGACAGTACAATGATGCTTGTATAGCCTATCATTATACATATGAACTTATTATTATATGTTTATATTTATAGTATAGTTGAGCATATACAGCCATCTGCAGTACAATGCGGATGTATTGTAGGGAAGTTAGGTTACAGTTTTTAGTATGGCGGCCTAAAATTCGCAATTTTGAAAGTGGATGAGAGGTTACTGTACTTTAATTAATATTGCTATTGCTCTTGAATTTTTTATTTTGACATGTTTAAGCTTAAATACGTTTTTTAAGCATTAAATGGCTGGTTATATGTGACGTAGAAGTAAATCAATAACTGAGTTTAGTCCATTCTGTGCAAGGGGTTTCGTGTTCTCTGGTTCTTTTTGCACTGTTTACCCAAACGACGGTGCAGATCAATAAACCTCTTGATGGCTGCACAATGATGTCACATGATGCTGATATTTTAAGCTTACGCCATGTTATATATTAGATCAGGACCAGATTGAGGTCCTGGGTGAACTTTTAGCCTCAGATTTACCATCTTGTCTAATTTTTAATGATGCCACCAGCAACTGTGAGCGAAGAAATTTTCTTTGGCTTCGTTTTCCGCCAGCTAAAAGTCTGGAGAGTATGGTAATGCGTTCACACCAAACGCTTAGTTAGATGCATGGGAAATGTGCTTGAGCTTTAAACAACTTGAAAAACACTAAACATGGCCAGAGATACAATATATTTGTGCAACTTTCGAGTATCTGTTGACGGAGAGTGGCTTTGTCTCCGAGAACTGACTGATGTTCAGTTTGACGTTCCTGCTATCGAGCAACACCCGGACATTGAGGGTTAGTAATGGCAATGGCATCAAAACGTGACATAAAAATGAGATATTGAAAACTATTTTTTTCTTTTCTTGTAACGTATTACTACAACGTTTTATAGCTTCTCCAAACTAAATATATCTCTATTGACCAAAAAAAATGGTTTTGTTTTTTAATTTGTAGAACGTGATCCTGTAGTAATTGAACGCACTAATCTTCTGAATGTAAGCAAGCTAGTTGTCAAAGAACTGATTGAATCGTCGCTCAAGTACGGACGCATGCTAGATTCTGATCATGTACCATTGCAACATTTTTTTATTGTCCTGGAACATGTTTTGCGGCATGGATTGAAACGTAAGTTGAACAGCCGTTTGAACCAATGATATCGATGACTGTTTGATCAGCTAGATACACGTCTGTAATCCATAAGATGTAGACTGTCACTTATTTATAGGATGATTTAGAATAACTGTTCTTAGTTTTCGGAGGTTTTAAATAGCATGTAGAGAAACATCTTTTAGTAGTAAACTGTAGTTTGGAAATACTTCGGAAATGAGGATGTGGTATAGATGTACTATCAAGGTGGTATGTATCGTGTTACTTCATTTCCAATGTTCATTAATATCGGAACAATGGTATTACCAATATGTCATTGAAATTCCGTAATTTAACTATAGTTTATTATTAAAAGACGCTTTCATTAAATGCCCTCTCATTGTGAATAGTTATTCTGAATCACGCTGTATTTCAAGACAAGCTTCATAAACATAATGACAATTTTTCATGAAGACTACACTGCTCTTCGTATTGAATGCCGTCGTCTATACCATGGAATCGAGCATATAGCAAGTCCTACTGTCTGACACTGCCACTGTATTCCTGTATTTACGATTATAACAAAATTGTCTTATAACACCACCCGCTAAACCCCCTTTGGTATAACCACAAAGTGGTGTAAATAATTTAACATAGACAGTGGGGAAGACTCAGTCACACTGATACTATGGTATTATGAAGTTGTCTAACTGATCGACAAGCACGATATGAATCTAGTCGAATATCTCTGTCTCTAAATCTCACAGATGTTAATATGTGCGGTGCGGTATTTTTTCAGCGAAAAAAGGCTTGTTGGGTCCAAAGAAAGAATTATGGAACATTTTAGAATCAATCGAAAGGTTCATGCCCGAAGCACAAGACATCACGGCTAGTGTTCGCGACTTACCCACAGTAAAGTTAGTGCATGATTTTGTCCTTACATTCGATAAAATTCGTATGATGCCGTGTGCATGAATGTTAATAATTGTTTTAATAACACAGGACACCATTAGGAAGAGCCAGAGCATGGTTACGTTTAGCACTCATGCAGAAGAAACTTGCTGATTATTTCCGATGTCTCATTGATAAAAAAGAAGAAATTTTGAAGTTAGTTGAATCAATTTTTGGTTTCCAAATTTTGTTAGTACAGTACTGAAACATAGACCAAGCTTGGGCACTTTTGCAATGCTTTTTTGGTATCAAATACAACCAACTCTCTGTTTATGACCTTTCGATTTACAGCCTTTGTTAATGAACGTTATGATTGATACAAATACTTTCTGTTTTGTTTTTATTATTTTATTTTACATTACATTGCATCTTGTATATAATAAACCATTTTATGTTAGCATAGTTTTATTGCTCTAAACTGGCTAACGTACAATACATATCGTAAAAAAAAACCACTGGGAAGCCAGACATACACATATTGAGTAAATGTATAACAAAGTTTTGAAACGGAACTCATTGAACACGAGAGTTGTTTGTAATTTTACAGTAAAACATAACAGAAAAGTGGTTTTATTATTTAACTTAGCTTATTTATTGAACATTTGAATACAGTAGGGTCCCGCTTACGAGGTGGGTTAAATTCCAGGCCTCTAGAAAATTGTTCTAGAGCTGAACTTAGCCTATTTTTTCACTTGTGAATGCATATAAAAGCCAAAATAATTTTACATGTTTACACCATAATACATACTGTATATTCTATGTATGTACAGTATATATGTATAGGCCCTATATATTTGTATATATAATATACAATTGTATACAATATATGAGGGGGCGAGTGCTAAAAGGTGCTAAGTCACAAATTTGAATTTTTTGAACGAATTACATTTTAAAACAATACATGTCACCACATGCCACGGAATTAAGTCGGTTTTATCATGAGCAATAGCCAGTAAATATCAGTTTTGTCCGTGAACTTATACCGTACATATGGAATGCATTATTATCACCTAAATTGTGTCAACTTTTTGGATAAGAACTTGGACATAATTGAGGAGTTGGGTAGAAAAACGGCGTAAATTAACTTACGTAATTATTCTTTAAAATACATATATGAATCATTTTAGACCAGTCTATAGCATAAAGACATTTGCATATAATTTGCACTTTTGGACTTTTTGAAATAAATATTGAATATTGTAAATCTGAAATTTTTGCGATTTTCCTTTTTTTTTTGTCGCTTCACTTCTTGATTGTTTCATTTGCTTGCTTTCCTTCCAAAACAACGGAAAAGATACTGATCTTTGGAAAAACAGCGTAAATGCATTTAGAAATCAGCACGATATTTGGAATAATGGCATTTTTTAATTAACCTGTAACTTGAGGCCTTTCAACTAAAGTTAACAGATTTTTGTTCATTTCCCTTATATAAATATACAGTTGAGAGGAATTTTTTGTATGGTGAGCTTAAATTTTAATGTGCCAGAAGTTTTTTCCTTTTTTCTCAAAACTATATTTCATCATTAACGCCATTATTTCATCCAACTTCTCAAATGAATAGTGTGGAAAGATTGTAAAGTGGGACCATGCTGTATTCTAAAGGGTATTCCTGAAAGGTGTAGTCAAAGTTTAACCACAGATGTTACGCATTAATGCAAAGCAAACAATCCATATAAACATGGATCCGGAAATACTTCCCGTCTAAGATGACACAGGATGATGAAGTCATGTAATTTCATAGGCCTGTATGTCTCATCATTGCTATCGGTATGCAAATGTGTATGCATTTCTGGAGTCATGTTTATATGGACTTTTTGTTTTGTCTTGATGCATAGCATTTGTGGTTAAAAGTTGACTAGACCTTTTTGGAACACGATATAGAAGCCCAGAAGGCAATTTTCCCTTAATGTGCATTTGTAATTTTTTTTTAGCGAATTTTATGAACAAACTAGCATGATCATGAGTGAAGAAGCAATAGTTATCGGAGGACTACTTGTTGGTCTGAATGTTATAGATTGCAATTTGTGCGTTAAAGAAGAAGAACTAGATTCGCAGGTGAAATATGAATTTGTCTCTACATTTGAATATTCGAAATCTATCGACTAGATATCATTGAAGTTTATTTTTCATTATTTTTCAGCAAGGAGTAATCGATTTTAGTCTGTACCTGAGAGATAATAGTCACTTAACAAACAATAATGAAGGGTAATGTCATATACAGTATTTATGAACATGATACCTCGGTCAGTGAATTTACACAAAATTTAACACTTTTCTGTAGAATCGAACCGAGCAACATGACGACGGTTCTTGACCAGAAAAATTATATTGAAGAGCTAAATCGGCATTTGAAGTAAGAAATGTTATGTGTTGCGACTAAGTGAATTGCCTTAACTTGGCTCGTTTAATGCGAGTGGTTTTTTGGTTTTGTTTGCGAATGTAGTGCTACAGTTACTAATCTCCAAGCTAAAGTTGAAAACTTGATGACAACTAATGCGTTAATGAAAGAAGATTTAGCAATTGGCAAAAATCAGATTCTTCAGTTGCAGGATGAAAACGAAAGATTGTTACATCAACACGAGAGCTTTCTAAACGATCACAACAAGAAACTAGAGGTATATACACAAAAGTTGGCATATTCAGTCGAGCCTTGTACAATGAGATCAATTGATGTGTTCACTGTTCTTGTTATGGGAAAAACTCGTATGAACAAGCATTTCAGCTTAACATTTCTGCTAAATCCGAAGTGCATTGCAGTGATTCTGAAATTAGTCAGTTCACAACAATGAACTGCATGATGGAGAACAGCTCACTATATAGGTCATATACAGTATAAATATTTATGGTTGGGTAGTTTCCATACCAGTAAGGGATTTCCTTTCTTTCACTTAGGGAGATATAGTTTATTTTGTTAGTGCACTAATTTATAATAAACAAAAACAATTCCAACCTTAACTGTTTCAGACTTTTGTTTTGTTACATAGCATTTGTGCTTAAAATTTGAGTAGACCGTTCAGTACTGTACTCGTATTGCATCAACAGACCAGCTTTTTGTTGGTTTGCTCATTGTATAAGAGCAATTTACTTTCTTGAAACCGCTTATGTGAAAGCTCGTTATAGGAGGCTCAACTGTATATACAATGTAAAAGTAATTTGTCAGCATGTTAGGATATAATCATTAGCATTTACAGTGCCAGTGTGATTTCACAGGATGCAAAAGCCGATATTAGTGCTGAACGAGAAACCTATCAAACGTCACGTGCAGGTCTTGATACGTTATACACTGACGTGAAGAAGAAATTTCAAGACGAAACGCAGCAAAGAATGGTAATGAAAGGAACGTTAACGAAACGTATAGCTTTCTCTGGGTACTATTCCTGTGAGCTTGGGTTTTTTTGTTGTTTTCAGGAGTTACAGAAAGAGCTTCAGTTACAAATGACAATGCGCAATGAAATGGAAGTAGCAATGAAATTGTTAGAGAAAGACATTCATGAAAAGCAGGACACGATTGTTTCGTTAAGACGCCAGCTTGACGATATCAAACTTATCAATTTAGAAATGTACAAGAAATTGCAGGTACATTGAAAATGATTGTAGCTATAATTGCGAAGTTGTAGTTTGGTGCTGGGTTTCTTACAGCATGGGTTTTAATGTCACAATTGTTTGAAATTTTAAGGAATGCGAATCCTCATTGAAACATAAAGCCGATATAGTGTCACGGTTAGAACAGAAGACTCAGCATATGTCGGAAACGATTCGAGAAATGGAAACCAAGTACGTACTCGCTCAAAAGTCCTCCGGTTAACAAATAATACTCGGCTGGAAAACAATCGCTTTTTCAAATTGCCAATCATAATCTTGAGAGAATGTTTTTGCACTACAGGTACTACTAAGCAGGTTCAATCTATAATAAATTTCTGAAACTTCTATGCTGTTGGTTGCCAGTAATGTTTCAAGTACTTTTGCTATTTATTTAATAATAATAAAATACAACATATAGTTTACAAAACATGTTTCATATTGTTTAATCATTACAAAAGTAAAAAAATCAATGACTACAAACAACAAAAAAAGTTTGTCAAAGATGATTGCGTTTCATCATTCCTGTTTTTTCATTGTTCCAATGCCAGCTACTTGCTGTATATTTGAAATGTGTGAGCAATTTTTATTGACATTTTTTTTTGTGTAGACATAATGTTATTTAATAAAGCATTATTCTGCTAAAATACTATCGTAATTATCACTCTTATTTAATTTAGGTAGTGTTTCTTTTCAGCATCTATTCATCTCTAAGCTTATTCATCATACTCGTTGATTTGTTATTTTTTCACTATTCTGGTGGAACATATAAATAGTACAGTAATCCATTGTCATCTGTGGGGATAACGTTCCAGGAACATGACTAAGGTTTAATACAGGGCACCATGAGATGTCAACATTTGGAAAGTCCGTTATTTCATCATTATCAGGTTATACAAATGCAATGCTTGGTGGAACGGAAGCAGAAACTCAAAAGGTTTATGTGCAGTGTCTTATCCAGTCCTCTTACAGTAGGGGGGGGGGTATACAGGATGTCCTTAATGAGATCAATTCACTATTATTTTACATCGGCTTATACAAATGTGATGCTTGGTAAATTAGAAACCAATAAAGTTTATGTGGGAATCTTTTAGTGCGTGTCGAAGCTGCAATGGCACTGCAGTCAGTTGTTTTCCAAAATGGCAACTTCAAGTGACTGTGCAACAAGTTATATATAGTGTTTTAAAGTGTACTTTATTACACTATGTACAGTAGTATGTAATCTAGAAGGTAAAGACAATTGTTTTATTTACATAATGAATATAAAAGTATTTTTAAAAATATTTATAAAAATGGGTTTAAAAAAGGAACTCTTTACTTTTTTGGTCCACAACCTTACGGATTCCTTCGGAGAAAATGTTTTATGGATGACAACTTATGCAATCATGCACCGTCTCCTTGACCTCCTAGTGCTTCACTATTGAATCGTCGGCACGGCAAATGAGTCAAATGGCCGACAATTCTAATGACCAATGAACATTCAGCCGAATTCGAATTGTTTGCATATTCAGAAAACGGTTGACGATTTGAATGGGCAACGATTCAAATGAACAACTGACTATTCAACAGTGATGGCTGGATAGTCAAGACAACGATGCATTATTGCATCAGTGGCCTTCCACAAAACATTCTCTTCAAGGGAATCTGTAAGCTAGTGGACCATCAAAGAAAAGGTTTGTAGCAGTAATGAATGTCTATGATGGAAAATAAATATTATCGCCTGTGCAAAAACTTGTATGTTTATTATGTAAAAAAATAATTGCCTTCACTTTCTGAATTACCCTCATATTTACATGATGTAAATATATATATAGTGTACTAAAGTATGTTACGAAAACAATGTTCTTTGATCAACCTTCTTTCAACCTTTGAAAATATCTGGCCTGGCGTGGTGGTATGCTGAAACAAATGCAGGACGCATGACGTGAGTTAGACCAGTGTTACTCAAACTTTTTTGTCTGGCGGACCGATAATATTTTCCAGTGACACTCGGGGACCGGCGAGGGGGGGGGGCAATTTATACTCCTTTCGGAAAGGTTATTTTGTATGCAAGTACAGAAAATTAAGAATTCTCTTTATTAAATTAAAATAACTTGTATACTATAAATTTTAGAGAATCATGTGAAAGGTTCAATGAAAATTACAGTACCACTTATTTTTCAGAACTTCACATTAGAAGTTGTAGGCAAAAACTATAATACAATATTTAACATGACAGATGAGCTTGCTTGATTATTCATATTTTATCAATCTATGTTGTGGTGTTATTGTGGACAGTGCCATCAGTGATGGACAATAAACAACCACACAATTACGAAGTTTCTTCTTCCACAGTCATGATATTAGATAAACTAGCTTTGCAAATACACTTAGAAGAAACTGGTAAAAGCATTTTTAGTGCAATTTCATAAAGCTCTGGGAATTGTGTTTCATAAAGCTCTCGGTCCTTGGGCTCTCGCCGGCCCTAGGACCGCCACCGGTCCGCGGATCAGCATTTGAGTAGCACTGTTCTAGAGCACCTTCATTTGAAAGATCTTGAAGAAATTAATGAGCATTCTCATCGTCTAGCTGCGTTTAATTTCAAAGATTTAAATGCTGATGAATTAAGTTCTGAATGCATTAATTTTAAATCATTTATTTCGTTGGAACTTGTTGGATCAAAAAATGACTATGGTGATGAATTAGAAATAAGAAGCAGCATTAATATTTGTAAATTATATACACATATGCATTGCGACAACATATGTCAGGACTTTGCAAATATTGAAGTAGCCGTGAGAATTTTTTTAAGTCTGATGGTGAGAAATGCAAGTGGTGAACGCTCCTTTTCCAAGTTAAAATATATTAAAAACGAATACCAGAATCGAATGAAACAAAAACGTTTAAATAATTTAAGTTTAATTTCAATTGAGCATGATGTTTTAGAAAAAAATTGATTTTGAAAATGTAATTCACGAATTTGCTACATTAAAATGTAGCAAAGTCCAGGTGTAAAATTAATGTGGCAATTTAAAATTTCTATATAGGTTCAATGTAAATATTAGTACATTTATGTGTATAAATGTCTGGTTAGGTTATGAATAATTTTTTTTGCCATGCTTCTACTATCAAGGAAGTTAAGGGCGAGGTGCTGGTGGACATTGAGGCAGTTGACTTGACGCTGGCCTTCCTCCCCGAGTTAAAGGTACTAAATGAACGAAAGTTAACAGCAAAAGAGCTGCAGGCTATTGTTTGTTTGTTTGGCTTTTATTTCAATAATACATTATTACATTCGCAAAATACATGAAACATTACAGCTAATTGAAAATTGAAGCAGAACGGCTAGCCTTTTATAGGGCTCCCTAATATTCAGTTCTAGTTACCTTAATACATCAATATAACAAATAAATATCTAGTTAATATTTTTAGCATTTATCATTAATAATATCACCAAACACTTTCAATTAAGGACATTTAACCTGAGCTACATATTCGACCATTTTATATATTATCATATACAAAATTCTTCACCATTTTTTTATGAGCTTCTCAAATATAAAAAGGCATAGTAATATTCATATTGCTCACTGATTAACACTTTCCTACTCCATTCACCATATTTATTAATAAAAATATTCCATTCCTCCATCGAGATGAAGCAGTAGTGATCCTTTAGCTAGGTGGGTAGTGGGAAAAAAAGTGAAAGAAGAAGAAGACGAGTGGGTGGACATGGTTGATGAAGATAAGGTCTGGCCTGCCGAATGGATGTGGTCAAGCAATGTGGGAGTGGTAAACGGCGTCCTCCAGCCACCGCCGCCACTGCCAACGCAAGTGCGGCGAGCATGAACGTTCATCCATCAAATGAGCACGGAAGTGGAGCTCAAATAACCAAGCTGCCTAACCCGCCACCTGTGCAAATCAAAACCGTACAGGTAACCAAAAGTGTGGAAGAACCCACATAAGTTCCCTAGTCAAACCAAAAGTCGACAAAAGTGTAGAGGCAGCGGATAATCCGACCCCGCACAACTACAATTGGTACTTTTCGGTTATAGCCAAGCCCAGTCTGATGTTGCTATTTGCTTGTACTTAATTATGGGTTTATTGTGCAGGTTAGGTTAAGAAAAAACAAAGAAACGTATTAAGCGTATGATATTGTTTTGTTTTCCTAACCTAACCTGCACACTAAACCCATAATTAAGTACAAGCAATAGCAACATCAGGCTGGACCTGGCTATAACCGGAAAGTACCCTACAATCTACGGCAGTGAAAGGTGCTTCAAGTGTCAGCGCAAAGAGCGGTCGAAACTCGTCAACCAAAAGGTAGGTAGGTATTTGGGTTTGGGAGGCGCACCAACAGCCCTAAGGCTTGTCATATGGCACCCACAAAAACATATAACCTAACATTAAATAAGTTGGTCAAGAAACTTTAAGAACCAAAAAACACAATGGATGATTCGGACGTTGTTCCCAAGCACTGCTGGAAGAGTGAGAGGCAGGAGGCATCTTCTGCGTAAAGGTTCATAGAGTAGGAAATCCACCAGGACATGATGGACTGACATATGGGTATTACACGTAGGGCACCAAGGTGGAAACTCTTTACGAAAAAGAAATGCGTGGGAGAATTGCGTATGCCCTATCCGTAACCGTGCCAGCATCATCTCTTTCTTTCCGACATCAGAAAAGGAAGTCGCCCATACTCTGACAGTATCTTTTATAGCACGCAGCTTGTTGTTGTCCACTGCGACCCATTCATTTTCTCAGGCTAAACAAGTCTGCTTTTTTCTGCCAGAGTTGCAGGTCAGATGGTGTGACCTCAGTTGTAAAATATGGCTTGTGTAGCCCTGCTTTAGCCACTGCATCCGCTTGTTCATTGCCAAGGATGCCGACATGGCGTGGCACTCATACAAAGGCAACAGACTTGCTCAACTGTGCAAGGCGATGAACAAGTCTATGAATGAGCAAAACCAACGGAAACCGAGAATAGACATCCTGTAATGCCTGCAACCCACTCAAGGAGTCGGAGCAGATCAGGAATTGGCAAGCAGAGCTCTGAAGGCAAAGTAACAATGCCCTCCAAATAGCTACAAGTTTAGCCGAAAAGACACTGTACAAAGATGGAAGATGCCCACTGAAGACCAGAAACACATTCAAAACCTACTTTATCACCATCCTTTGACCCATCCATATAAAATGGCCTCAAAGCAGTGATGATGATGCAGGATCTGCTTAAAGCGCCCAATGTACTCTGCAGGGCAAATGAAATTCCTCGGCAATTGGCTGAAGTCTATAGTGAATGGAACTGGCGGAAAAATCCATGAAAGACAAGAGGGACAAACAGCAAATACCGGAGGGCAAGTAGTAGCGTGGAAGGATTCCGCAGCACGCAGCACACCCAACAAGCAGATCAGCTGTCCGAGCATTCAGCTGCGTGTTAGATGGACAAAACACACACTGGTATGCCGGATTGTTCAGTGGTGGCATAAAGACATGTCATGTAACTATGTGTTGCAGCCTCCAGGAGATGGTGGAATGCAAGCTTGCCACTTTCTGCACACATGCTTATCACAGGGCTTGTTCAAAATGCCCCTAGGGCAATGCAAATACTGGCATGATAGATGCTGTGGAGTCACGACAAGTAAGATGGCCGCACAGATGAAAAGACAACCGAACCATACAGAAACCTAGACCTAACTAGCAAACGATACAGCATCAACATGACCTGGCGGTCAGCTCCCCAGGATTTGTGGGTCAGAATTTGGAGAATGTCCAATGCTTTTTGGCAACAAAGCTTCAGCTTTCCTGGAGGCAGATGGTACAGAAATGAAACTGTGACAACAATAGTTGGAAGTTTGGCAATCTTGACCTAAGTCCAACACAGTTCCATTGGATGATTGCCATGATGGTAAAAAAAAATAAATTAAAATGAAACATAAATTCCTGATGGACCCGAGCTGGAGTACAAACCTCATCATACACTAAGCTTTCTCCTTCTCTTTCTTTTTCTTCTTGACATCAGAACGTGGTCGGTCCTGGGTCATGGCAACCAAGTTTTCTACTCATTTGGTTCAAGCAGCACTTCAAGCGTGTTCTCCTCGCTAGAATGGTCAGGAGACTTTGCTAATGCAAAGCGCTTGGTGCTTGTCGCTGCGATTGGTTGTGTCTATGCACCTCAGGGTAGGAATTGAGGAAGCTTTCCTAGAGCAAGTTGTTGCTGGTGTCTTGACAAGAGAAGTAAAGCTTTAGGAGAAGTCATTGTCCCCCATGAGCTGGTTGGTTTGTGCTGAGGAGTTATTAAAATCTCAGGGGCAGCAAGAAACAGTGACCTGTCTGTGTGGCTACTGAAATTGTTTGTGTAGCCACAAAGTTAGTCTGGCATGGGTGGGCGACTGCAGCATATGATGATTTCGCTTGCTCAGCAAGAAAAATCCGGCGTGCCTCAGGAAAAGAAATATTCCGTGTCACTCGAATTTGCTGAATTGTTTTTTCATCCAGGAAGTTCTTGCATGATGTTGAGCAAGATAGACGTGGTCCATTGCAATTCACACATTGCAATGGACAACATCGAGCGACCGGATGCATGCATCTGGGGAATGATCTGGTAAACCACACGTAGCTCAAATCTTCTTGTAAGAGCAGCGTGACTGACCATGACCATATTATTGGCAATTGAAGCAGTGAAGCAAATTGGGAACGTATGGTCTTGTGGGCAGATTCATCCATGCCATCTTCACAAACTCTGGAAAAGTAGGACATGAGAATGTGAACATAAATCCGCCCGTAGGAACTCGGTCATTTCCCTGTTTCCTTGTGAGACGTTGCAGATCAACTATATGCTGAGCTTGTAGGTCATGCAATAGCTCTTCGTGATCACAGCAGAGAAGCTCCTTACAATACACCACCCCTCCTTTGCAAGAATTAAGTGACTGATGAATAGCCAGTTACAGGAAAACTTGCAAAGGTTCTCATACTTGATAACTTATGGGCTTGTTTTGAGTCATGAACCTTGATCAAAAAGCTGCCATTATTCAACTTAGATACATCATAACCTCACCAACAGACATCAGGGTCTTATGAATAACAATCGGAGACAATTGAAAGTACCGTCTGTTGTACTCATAATAAAAAACAGAGTTCGGCTTGCCAACAACATAGGACGAACTTGCCTTTTAACATCAACATTACACGCCCTCTCAGGCGTAAAATTAGGTAGGGGGCTTTTTGAAATTAACACCATGATTAGTTGCAGGCATTCAGCCTCCATGCTCACCACCCACCACGGAGCCCTACAAGGGGATGCCCAAAGGAAAAAAAACTAACAGCTTTGGAACACCAATAATACATGAAAGCTATAGCCTCAAAGACCACCCATCTGCCACCCTTTTGGCTCACCCTAATTGCTGCAGGACAGTCAAACTCCAGAAACCGCAAAACCCTGCACGAGCAGTCGTTTCCCAGCTGGTGTTTCCCGGCACCAACACCATCGTAGCCCATGTCAGGAAGACAGCGTCATCGCATTTTACGGTGATCGCTGACAACGTAGCAGTGGCAAGCCCTCTGAAACCAGACTTAGTGCTGGTCAAGGATGGTGAGGCCATAATGGCAAACATCACCTGCCCCTTTCACAACAAGGAAGAAGCCTTTAAAGTAGCTAAAAAGGTCAAGGAGGAGAAGTACGCCCCTCTCGCTGGTGTTCTGGCTGCGCGATACGGCAAAGCGTATGTTGAGGCTACGTTGTACCTGGAACGCTTTAAAAAATTATGCATTAGTGACTGTGTTCGGTGGTCTAGAGACATCTGTTAAGCACCCTGACCGAGCATGTGTGATATCAAAATGCAGCACATCATCAACGCTGCGACCACACACGCACACACAGGACACTCAACAAAGATTCTGATGCGGAACACATGGATTTCTCCCAAAGGACAACCCACGCGTTTATCAAGGTGTAGGAAATAAAACATTAACACTTCTTACTGTAATGCACAACTATTTTATTACTTGATATTATTTCTCGACAATCAATAAGGCACCCGTAGTCCCCCTACAGATTACAATAACAAACATGCAACAAACAAACTGTCTCCAAGACAAGAGAACCAAGCAAGACTAATTTACACCTAACCAATTCACTCCAACATCAACATTTGTGTACATACCCCAATTAGCTTGCCCATACGACTCCTGAATATGCCACTGGTTGTAGGACACAACTAATCATAATCTCTCCTCTCTGCCACACCTTGCCTTCACAGTCGATGCCATCGCACCACACCCCTGCCGCTGAATTAATGCACAAAGATGCCGCCTCTCCACCGATGCACCAATGAAAACTCGTCAAGTCAAATAATTGCAGGAACTCACTTCACATCAAACGTTCGTCATAGACGCACTTCCAGCATGCACACAAAGTTCCTGATTTCGAATTCACCATGCAATCGAACAACAGGTACACAGCAGGCTAGACAAGCAGACTACAGGCAACAACCATTGATGCCTTCACTGGTATACAGGCAACTTGCAAAGCATCTCCCCTCCTCTGGGCTCCCAAACTGGATGATTTGAGAGCCCAGAGGAGCTCCCAAAGCAGCCAGACAAGCAGAGAAGTGAACCAATGATACATCTGGATCATTGCTGCTCTCCCTGCTGCTCTTCCTACTTAAAATTGCTAAATCTGCTGTGACGTCAGAGAAGAGAGCACCAGAGTCCAGCTCTCATTCGCTCATCTCACAACAGATAAATTTACTCCAGACAGGCCAAACCCAACCCACAAGCTAAAGCCTCTCCCATCAAAATTATTAATTTCTAATTAATAATAAAGCCAATAAAACTTACTATTGTACTAATGTATTGATTCTTTCTAATTTCAGGGATACTGTAAATATGTATATCCCTACTAATATATAAAAGTCTGTCTTTCCGTTTGTGCATCCACCATGCAGAAACTACTTACCCAATTAACTTGATTTTATTTGTCAGCATATTAGAGGTTCCAACTAAATTAATAAGTGAGTTTCATCCAGATTGAGTGTATGCTTCGATACCTAATCTCGGATAATCACGATAAATTTTATGATAATAACATGCATGAGTTATCAATTGGGTTTGGATGGTTTTAGTGTTTTCCATCGCCATGCCTTTGCTACCGTTGCGAAACTCAAAACTCAAAATAGAATGGTCAATGCAATGCCTGGAAAACATAAATCGATCTTCTCTCAAAGATCAATTAATGCAAAGAAAATAGCTGTTGTTCGACGTGAAGAAACGACAGCACAATCCAAAATACGACGACATGAACAAGCCGAGCTCCAAGCCGCTTTCCGAGCGTCGCAGACTACTGAACAAACACGTCTTCGTGCGAATCGTCAGCGTAAAGTTGCTCTTCGTGCTGTTGAGACCCCACAGCGAACTCAAGAGCGTCAACGTGCCGACAGGGACAAGCATGCTCTTGCACGTATTACTTCTTCCATTGAAGAAACAGCGGAGATGAATACTCAATGTCAAATCAGGAGAACTAATTTTATGAGGGCCAATTGGGATGTATTCCGTCAGACTGGATTATTTTACAATTCAGCGATTGAGTACCACAATCAACCCATGATTACTATTGGGAAAATGAATTGTGAGTGTCAGCATTGTGGCGCTCTGAAGAGGAAGAACGAGATTGCAGGAATGTGTTGCAGTGGTGGCCACCATATTCTGCAGAGAGAGAATATTCTAACTAATGTTTCTTTAGATATAAGATGTATGTATGTGTGTGTGAACAGGGCCGGGCAAATCGTAGGCTAATTTAAGGTAAGCAAATCTTTATTATTAAAACATAATAATAAAGATTTGAACGATTGAAAGTCCACTTATTTGCGATAAGATTAAACACGACCGCGAGCAAAGCCGCGACGAGTACAGCTAGTAGTGTATAAATATATATCTCCAATAAAAAACTGTTCCATTGCTTCCTTGTCTCATGTCTCAATTACAATACATTACACTTTTATTCTTTTCTGTCCGTATATTTTATGTACAGAGTCCTGCAATCTGTACACCCACACATTAAAGTGACCACTCATATAAATGCACAGCATTACAGGTAAACACAGGATAGTCAGAGTAAGGACAGGCAAAAATCTGGACATCCAACTGAAATGATCAGCGCACCTACCCTCCCTGCTTCCAACTTTGCATGCACTAATTCACACCTCCGTTAACGAATATTTTGTACGGTAATCTGGGCGACCAGGTAGGAATATAAAAAGAGTGTGTAGTCACAGGGAAATGCACACCAGTCTATACTCCCCCTATAATCCCCATCAGGTGAGTCTGCCTGTAAATAGGTAAGCACTCCCTGATCTCTCACTCGTAATCCTTCATCAGGTCATTCCGCTGAGTCCACTTATTTAGTGAGCACTCCCTGACCTGTTTATGAACCAATACTTTTTCAACTGGATTCATAGAATTACCTTCAGGTGAGTGAGTTACTCTCCACACTCCCTGGAATGCCCCTCCAGCAGAAGTATGTCCCTGACATCTTTGCTGGTAAAATATTCTACACTTCTAAACCACTCTTAACTGTATTAAACTATACATAGAAGCCCAAACAAGGTAAAAAACACAAACTAATATTGACCAAAAAATATCTCAGATAAGCAAGCCTGTCTAAAAAGTGCCAAAAATAGTGCCCTCTCCAACACTTGAGTTTGACCCCAAGAAGAGGAACGCCAACTATGCAGAAATGATAGCAACCCCAAACCGCCGTGCATGGGAATGTAAACAAACATCCCCACACCGCGTCAGCCCAGGCCACAAGCTCACCAACCAAGGCCAAACTGTAATCAAGTCTTTAAACCCCCTCCGTGGCACCAGCTTTGTACCCAAAAAACAGCCTTGCTTCAACTACAAAATAAAACAATGCATAATTTACTGTTGTTATGCTGGTCAGTGCATAACACATCTATATTGAACACTTGACCGGGCGCAGGCAAATTTAGCCCCAGGGAAATCTCTTTTTTTTTTATTTTAGTGTTCACGTATTTTTTCTTTTTAGTGTTCATGTATTTTTTTCTTTCCTGTTTAGAGAAGCGATCTTTCTAATTGTTTTTTTTGTTTGTTACAATTTTAATCTTTATTGACATGTTTTGTTATTTTGTTCTTGTTGTTTTGCTTGTTTTTTTTAATATTTTAACATTTTAATGCTACACTTTGTATTATTATTTTTTCATCTAGCCTTTTTTATATCATTTTTTAAAGACAAATGAATAATTTTTCCCACAATAATATAGTGTAACAAGCATTTACCCAATTATTATTTTTATCAGGAAATGAATGCTGGTGTAGGGTTTTGCAGTTTCTGGGGTTTGACTGTCCTGCACCAGTTAGGGTGAACTAAAAGGGACTGTCCGAATGGCAGACGGGTTCCGTACAGGGGTCCCGTCTCGGTCGAAGCAGAGGCCCAAACAGTGTGTTGGTCAGCACGTTCTCTAAATTCGCGGAATGTGCCTAATTCAACTGCCGAGATCCCCCTTTCCACCATATGGGTCGCATGGCACGACAAACGCGTCGGTGGGCGTTCAGCATACAGCAAGGTCCCCCCGAAGAAGCAGGAAGACCTTACTGCACCCCAGGGTCACCACGAGGAGGAACCCACATCAACTCCGGTGATAATGGCCAACATGGTTAGCAACCTGGATGGGCGTTTATCTAAACAAAGTTTAATGCACCAGTTGTTGCATTACTTAACGCCTCGTGTAGACGTGACGACGCCTTCCTATGCAGCTCTGGCTTCCACTACACAGCCCAGCTGCAGAGATCCTCCCTACTGCAGGAGCAAAGCTGGTGGTTCTTTAAAATCGATCCTTGCCAGTGGTTTTAATCAAACCTGTGGATGAGGTAAATGATGTGCGCACGAAAAATGAGATCAAAGTACAGTTTACTGCAGCACTAAAAAATTCACATCATAAGCTTTGGTTTTGATGAGCAGGGACTCAACATCTTATGTATCCAAGAACCCTATGTCCACCTTGGGCAGGTCAGAGGCTATAATCAACCTGGTCTCTTAGTGTTACAGCCACAACATGAGCATCCATGGGTGGCAGTTGTCTTCAGGCAGGAGAGAGTTTGCATCTTCCAACTTACTAACTACGATTCTGCCCATGTTCTGTGTGTGAAGGTGAGCTCTGGGCAACATAGTTTTTACATTATTAACGCATACAGGCAGTTCTCTCTTCCAGTCGATGCCTTCTTCCCTCTGATAGAGCCTGCCCTTCAAAGTCTGTCAACTGGTCAGGTCCTCATTACTGTTGACGCTAACGCCAAATCCCCATTGTGGCACTCTAGCTCCACTGACTGCGATGGCTTTGCTTTTGAAGACCTGGTGGCAGCTTATGATCTACAAGTTGTGAATCTCCCTAATTATCCTGCCACCTATTGCTCTGACAATGGAGAAACAAATATTGACATCACCTTGGCTTCTCGCACTTTAGGTGGTTATTTGAAAAATGGGCAAGTAACCCTGTCCTGTGCGACTAGCGACCACAATCTCATCACTTTCTCCGTCTCAAACACAGAGCCCACCCCTCATGCCTGGATCCCATTTATGATTTTTAATATCAAAAAGGTGAACTAGAGCAGGGTTACCAGAGAAGCCAGGGACGCCTTTGATCACAAAAACTAGCCACCTATTAATGTGCTAAATGACGAGTCTCTCCTCGTTTACTAATCGTGTGCTTAACATCAGTCAGGTCTCCATCCCAAGACATAGACTTTTTAGGAGATCTGCTCCATGGTAGTCAGACAACTTAAAGGCTCTACGTGCTGCAGCAAACAAGTCACGCTCACAGCAAAGCCGTGCACGGCGGCTCAATGCTGCGAACATTAAAGCACATTCCCTCAGGTATCGCACGCATCGAAACGCATACACTAATGAGATCAATAAAACAAAAACTGCAGCTTGGCACGATCTGGTCACAAAGGTGTGAAACCAGAACCCATGGAGCTTGGTATACCGCATTGTAACAAAAACTAAAGGTGGCAATGATGTGGGTTCATTGAAACTCCCAAATGGCAAATACACGGGCTCCTGGAAGAAATCGGTTGCTGTTCTGCTCGCAAAGTGCGTTCCTCGTGATTCTGCTGTGGGGGAATCAAAGATCCATCGTGAGGTTGCTGAGCAAAATAAAATCTATGTAAATTATAACTTGTAACGCGATTTCTCTTGTGGTGAAATTGATCTTGCTATCACGAAACTTTGAAAAAAAACCAGCCCTCGAGCCTGACTGCATTGGCACTGATATTGTCAGACCTTATGGAAAGCTGAAAATCAACAATGATTGAAGTCTTTAACTCATCTTGACTCTCAATTGTTCCCTGACATCTGGGAGATTGCTTCTCTTAAGTTTCTCCCAAAGGGGTTTGGCTGAGACCCGCAGGAACCCAGCTCCTATCAGCCTATCGCTCCCTTGGAAAGGTTTTTGAGCGTTTGATTCTGATAAGAATTGACGCCACTTATCATGCTCAGAGTCAGGACTATGCAAGCCAATATTGCTTCAAACGCGAAAAGTCAACCAATGACGTGTTTCTGATGCTGCAGAATGCGCTTCACGCCTCCTCTTCCAAGTATGTGGTGGCAATCTTTGCGGATATCGAGGGTGCGTTCGATAACCTGTGGTGGCGATCTTTGCAGATATCGAGGGTGCGTTCGATAACCTGTGGTGGCTGGCCATTTTCCATTGCCTGGGCAATGCTAGCTGCAGTAGCACGTCCATGTCACTGGTACTTAGCTACTTTACAAACCGTCGTGTCTCTGTCCATTCCTCACTCGAGAACATTGAGACTACGATGCAGGGCTCAAGTCTTTGGGCCACTAATCTGGAACATTGCAATAGATGAAGTTCTGAATGCGACCAATGACTCGTTTCCACCTGATAAGATTCAGCCCATTGCCTATACATACAGACAACCTTTTTTTGCTGGTCCAAGGCAGCTCTAGGAGGCAAGTCCAGGAACATGGCCAATCTGCTCTCCAGTTTATTGCATCTTGGTGCTCCAAATTCAAACAAGCCCTCTCTGAAAAAAAAGCATCAAGCCATTCTTCTCTAGGGCCACTTGAATCCGAAGCGCATGCCTGCATGGAAACTAAATGGCCGCAACATAAAATTTGTGGCCTCCATCAAATACCTGGGTGTTATCATCGACCACAAAATGAACTTTGTCGAACACTCCAAATACATCAGGGAGAAGCTGGTAAATATTGTGACAACAATCCGACGAGTAGTTCGACAGGAGTGAGGTTTAAATATGCACACACTTCTTATTCTGTAACACAAAGTTGTCATTCCAATCTCTACTTATGGTGCTGTCCTGTGGTATGGCAAAACTTCCCACATGTTCAGTGCAACCTTCTAGCTGCACAAAAATCAATGCTGCTCACGATCACTAAAGGATGCAGAACCATGGTAACTGAGGCTCTTCAAATGCTGACTGGCATCGACCCACTTCCACACTCCATCTGCGCTGCTGGTGTGAAGGGTCACGTCAAGCGACTACTACCTACTGAATGGGATAATTTCCCCTTCAAGGATTTACTGGATAAAACTTCCAATCCCCATTATGTTTAGGGCAACCAAGTAGATGTGGAGGTAATGGGTCAGTGGCAGTGTGCCTGAGATTCCAGCATCCACAGTAGAAAGACGTTCAGCTTCATCAAAGATGTCCAATTTGCCAAGCAGTACAAGTGGTTCCAGCCGAGCCAGCACTGTGTTTACCTCCTGACTGGTTATGGGTCACTCAATGCTACTCTGTTTTTAAGAGGTGTGTCCACCACCCCAGATTGCCATTTTTGCCCAACTGAGGAGACCACTGATCACGTTCTGTTCGATTGTGACTCATGCAAGCATCTGCGGTACCTGGGCCTCTGCGAGAGTGCCAACTCCTTGCAAGAGTTAATTAGCACAAAACAAAGCTTTGACAATTTCAAGAACTTTGCGGATGGCGTTTTTCGCGAGTGTACAGCTCAGTTTGCTGCAGATGCTAGTGACAGCGATTATAGACTGCCTCCACGTAGCTAGGGATGGGCACAACTGGCTAAGCATCTGCATCGTTGTTCCCATCCCCTTCTTTCTCATTTTCTCAACTGGCACCCCGTCAAAATAGCCCAAGACAAAATAGCCTCGACAAAACAGCCCAAGTCAAAATAGCCCACACACAAAACAGCTCAAGTCAAAATAGCCCACACACAAAACAGCCCAAATCAAAACAGCTCAAGTCAAAATAGCCCAAAAAAAAATAAATTGATGTATTTATTATAGTCATAACCATAAAACTAATAAAGATATTAAATTATTTAATCTAAATTGACTTAATTTGTTAGTAGTAACTACTAGCACAAAAAGGCATTCCATTTTCACACTGATTTTCCAATTCTATTCTATATGTTTATTTTGATTATTATCATTGTATCAATGTTTTGGAAAATAAACCCACTCAATTTTATAATTTATATATAAACCCTATCATACTTATTTGTCAAACGCAAAGAATTGCTCGTTTTTCTTCCATGGTTGATTGAACCATGGAGATAGAAAGCCACTTCTATCTCCTTGATTGAACGGGGTCACGAATTCTGTTTCACCACACAATGATGTCGCCCCAACTAACTACTCTTGATGCCATGTAGTTTGTCTGTTTTCATGATAATATCCCTCTTTCCATGTGATGCCCTTTGCATGAGAACGATCGCTGAAAGAAAGAAACTCTAAAATTTGCCATTCGCACACCAATTATATGCAAACAATTATATGTTATACGATAGTTATTCGTATTATTTTATTCCGACTTGTAGGTCTATATTATATTATATTATGTTCATACAAAAACATGATACTCATTACAATATCATATGATGGAATATGTTGGCACCAAAAGTTGGGTCAGTAACTATTTTGGGTGACAATATTGCAGTAACCCTTTCTTTCCAATGAGCAACTCTTTGGCATATAAGTGTGAATGGGTTTATAATTGCCATATAGTTCCAGTATGTCTCAGACCAGTAGCTTTTTGTCCAAAATCAAGACAAAAGGCAGTTTGTTACCACTACGCAGTAGACAAAATTCTTTCGACGTGTTCGGATGGTTTACGTTTACTGAACATTGATCTCCCACACAAGAACGATAGTTAAAGCTAAAAATGGAGAAAATAGATTCTCTGAAGGGGAGATATCTTTTACTATTGGATGGTTACGGTTTCAACGGGCAAAACTCAACGCAGATGGAAGAGCATCATGGAGGTGCACTGAAAAGCAATGCCGAGAACGAGTAAAAATTATGAATGAAATTGCAACGGCAATCACCGACCACAACCATGTAGCTGATCGTGCCAAAATCGATGCAGCCAAATGTGTATCAGCCATCAAAAATCAAGCAACAATTGGATTTGAAAAACCTAGACAAGTTATACAAGAGTGTACAATACAAATGCAATCGCACTTGAGACATCTTTTCATTTACCCGCTTATTCGGCTTCTCAGAGAACAATCAAATGCACACGAAAGAAACACCCAACAGCCCTACTCTAACCCTACAAACATTGCAGAAATAGCTATCTCTGACGATCTTCGAAACACATCCAGAGATTCTAACTTTGTAATGTGGGATTCTGACGTGTATAATCTAAATCGAATATTGATGTTTGGAACAAGACAAAATCTGACCACCTAGGAGCTGCATCGACATTGGTGTGTAGATGGAACATTCAAAATTGCACTGGAATTGTTTTTTCAAGTTTTCACATTTCATGCCTTGATACAATACGACACTGTACCTCTAGTCTGTTTTATTGCAAGACAAACGTGAAGAAACATATGTTCGTGTCTTTGAGAAGCTTCTGAAATAAAACCCAGTTTAAATCCTTTATCTATTATCAGACTACAAAAAGGCCATTAAAAATGCAGTGTCACGCGTAGTTATGTTAGTTAGTTATTTAGGTTTTTAGAGGCGTACCAACTGCCAAGAGGCTTGTTATATGGCGTCCACAGAAATACAAAACCTAAAGAGCACTATACAAGTTGGTCAAGACCCGACAGCTTCAAGAATATATATACACATGATGGATGGTACGAACGTGGTTCCCTAGCACCTCTGGAAGCGAGGGAGGCAGGAGGCAGCGCCTGCGAAGGGGTTCGTAAAGTGGACAATCCACCAGAACATGATGAACTGAGACCTGGGTATTACAGGCAGGACACCAAGGTGGAAACTCCTTACAAAGAAGAAACGCATGAGAGAATTCCGTATGCGTATGTCCCATCCGTAACCGTGCCAGCACCACTTTTTTTTCCTGTCAGCAGAGAACGAAGTTGCCTATTATATACTCTGACCGTATTTTTGATCGCACGCAGCTTGTTGTTGTCCACTGTGGCCCATTCCTTTTCCCATGCTGAACGAACTTGCTATTTTTGCCAAAGTTGCAAGTCAGATGGTGTAACCTGCGTTGCAAAATAGAGTTTGTGTAACCCTGCTTTAGCCCGCTGCATCCGCTTGTTCATTGCAGAGGATGCCATCATGGCTTGAGATCCATACGAAGACAACAGACTTGCCCAATTCTGCAAGGCAGTGAACAAGCCCATGGACAAGCAGAACTAACGGAAGTTAAGAATAGAAATCCTGCAAAGTCTGCAACCCACTCAAGGAGTTGGAGCAAACCAGGAACTGGCAAGCAGGGCTCTGACTGAAAGCAAAGCAACGATGACCGTGCAATTGCTACAAGTTCAGCCGAGAAGACACTGTGGGAAGACGCCCACTGATGGTAAAAAGGCGCGATACGCATCCAAAACCTACTCTATTGCCATCCTTCGATCCATCCGTATAAACAGCCTCAAAGCAACGATGATGATGCAGGATCTGCTTAAAACGTCTAATGTACTCTGCAAGACAGGTGGAACTCCTCGGAAATTGGCTTAAACCCATAATGAATGGAACTGGCGGAAGCATCCATAAAGAACAAGAGGAATGAACACATTGAACAGCAAGTACCGGAGGCCAAGTAGCAGGGTGGTAGAATTCGGCAGCACACACACCCAACGAGCGGGTGACCCTGACTCTCCGAGCATACAGCTGCATGTTAGATGGACGAAACACACATTGATGAGATAAATTTTAAAAATTATCCCATTTGGAAATTTTCTTTTTCCGTGCGGAGCACTGACTTATTGCTAGTAACTACTGTAAGTAACCTAATGAGTCTTGTGTGAAAATAAACTCAATAAATTTGTGTAAAATAAATACACTTAATAAAGAGTATTTGTGTGAAGATAAATCTTTGCCCACCACCCTTGACTCAAATGGTGGTTATTGATTATGTCCATGACAGTAATTGTTAAAATTTTCAAAATTCATTAAACGTTGATATGGTATTAGTTATTGTGTACAGAGTTTCAAACATCATAATTTTAACACCGTGGGTCTCTTTTAAAACGTAAACACCTAGGTTTATTTTTGCGAGTACAGTACGATTGGCCCCCAAATCAGAAAGAGACAGTGGATTGGATAATTCCCACATTAAAACATAAACAAAATCTGAATGAAACCAATTGATTCTACTGTATGTTAGGTTACCCTCATATTAATTTCTAGATAAGGATGACAAACATTCATGCTTGACATAACTTTTGGATTTCAAGCATCATCATGCATGGAGTGTAACCATGGTTTTAAGATAAATTGTTAACCATGATAAAAATATTGAAAGGGATAAACAAATAGGTAATATTCTTTAATAACATGTAATAATGTTCAAACAGGACACAGAAAAGAAAGTACAAAATAACAGAAAGATGATGGTAGACAAAAAAGAGGATGATGCTTACTTTGTAAATTACAGCTTCCTTTAATATGTTATATACATTACTATCACTCCACAGTTCAGTAATGGTTGTTTGATTACGTATTTGATT